>QJNU01000212.1:27557-110478 GCA_004154915.1 Monosporascus ibericus
ACATGGCAGTAAACGCCACGCCTCAAGACCACCCTAATCGAGCTATATATTTAAACAACCTTGGAAACTGGCTCGGCGCGCGATTCGAGCGCACCGGCTCGACAGACGATCTCAACCGTGCTGTCGACGTTGCCAACATGGCAGTGGAGGCCACGCCTCAAGATCATCCCGATCGAGCTGGTCGATTAAACAACCTTGGAAACTGGCTCGGCGCGCGATATGAGCAGACCGGCTCGATGAACGATCTTAACCGTGCCGTCGACGTTGCCAACATGGCAGTGGAGGCCACGCCTCAAAATCATCCCGATCGAGCTATATATTTAAACAACCTTGGAAACTGGCTCGGCATGCGATTTGACCGGATTGGCTCGATGGACGATCTTAACCGTGCCGTCGACGTTGCCAACATGGCAGTGGAAGCCACGCCTCAAGATCATCCCGATCGAGCTGGTCGATTAAACACCCTTGGAACCTGGCTCGGCACACGATTCGAGCGCACCGGCTCGACAGATGATCTCAACCGTGCCGTCGACGTTGCACACATGGCAGTGGAATCCACGCCTCAAAACCACCGTGATCGAGCTGGTCGATTAAATAACCTTGGAAACTGGCTCGGCGCGCGATTTGAGCGGACCGGCTCGACAGACGATCTTAACCGTGCCGTCGACGTTGCGAACATGGCAGTGGAGGCCACGCCTCAAGATCATCCCGATCGAGCTCGTTGGTTAAATAACCTTGGAAGCTGGCTCGGCAGGCGATTTGAGCAGACCGGCTCGATGGACGATCTTAACCGTGCCGTCGACGTTGCCAACATAGCAGTCGAGGCCACGCCTCAAGATCATCCCGATCGAGCTGCTTGTTTGAACAACCTTGGAGGCTGGCTCGGCACGCGATTTAAGCGGACCGGCTCGATGGACGATCTCAACCGCGCCGTCGACGTTGCGGACATGGCAGTAAACGCCACGCCTCAAGACCACCCTAATCGAGCTATATATTTAAACAACCTTGGAAACTGGCTCGGCGCGCGATTCGAGCGCACCGGCTCGACAGACGATCTCAACCGTGCCGTCGACGTTGCCAACATGGCAGTGGAGGCCACGCCTCAGGACCACCCTGATCGAGCTGATCGATTAAATAACCTTGGAAACCAGCTCGGCAGGCGATTTGAGCGGACAGGATCGATGGATGATCTCAACCGTGCGCTTACCTCGTACAGAAAGGGTTGGCGTTGTTATACCGCTCCCCCGTCCATTCGCATTCGTCTAGCTCAGCAGGCCGCTGGCATCCTTACTTCGCAGTCGAATTGGGAAGAATCAAGTTTGTTGTTACAGGAAGCCGTAAACCTTCTTCCTACTGTAAGCCCACGATCATTAAAGCATACCGACAAGCAGCACATGCTCGCAGACTTCGCCGGCTTGGCTTCTATGGCCGCGGCCACGGCTTTAAATTCAGGCAAGGAGGCCTATCATGCCCTACAGTTCCTCGAACTCGGTCGCGGCGTTATTGCTGGTCTGCTGATGGAGATGCGTAGAGATATTTCTGATCTCCAACAGCAGCACCCTAATCTGGCAGACGAATTCATATCCCTTCGAGACGAACTGGACGCGCCAGCGGACAGAACCTTTCCGATTTCTACCGACGACACATTATCCTGGGGGTCGCAAGCGAAACGACGGCGTGAAGCAGACCAGAAATTCAGCGAGCTTATTACGAAGATTCGTGCTCAGCCTGGATTCCATAACTTTCTTCTTCCGCCGACCGCAGAGGAGTTAATGGCTGCTGCAGATCCGGACCCTATTGTAGTCGTCAATCTGAGCTCTTACCGCTGTGATGCATTCCTTATTAAGCGCGATCGGATTAAGGTGCTGGAATTACATGGTTTGACACAGGGAGAAATCCAAGAACGTACCCGAAATTTACGATTGTCTCGTCTAACAGACTCTTCCTCGCTGCTCGAATGGATCTGGGATGTTGTCGCGCGGCCAAGTCTAGACGCGCTTGGTTTTAGGGACACTGTCTCCGATGACAACTGGCCTCGTATTTGGTGGGTTCCCACCGGACTTCTCAGCCAGCTACCACTCCATGCAGCGGGACGCCATGCTCCAGGGTCGGCTGAGACAGTTCTGGACCGAGTCATGTCGTCGTACGCATCGTCTGTCAAGGCATTAATATATGGGCGCCGACTCCATGTTCGCAAATCCGCCAGCCCCCCGTCTGACTATGCTCTCCTGGTTGCTATGCACGAAACACAAGGCTTGTCCGCGAATGGAATCCTTCCATATGCTGCTGCCGAAGTGGAAATGTTGAACGATTTTTGCCCGTCGCTTCAGTTGAAGCCGATTACACCGATACTGCGCAAGGACGACGTCCTCAAATGCCTGCAGGCATGTAGGATATTCCACTTTGCCGGCCACGGGCAGTCGGATCCAATGGAGCCTTCCCAAAGCTGCTTACTCCTCGAAGATTGGAAAAGCAACCCGCTAACCGTGGGAGACCTTCGTGACCGCAGGTTCCAAGAGAATTTACCATTCCTTGGTTATCTTTCTGCTTGTTCGACTGGGGCCAACGAGGCAGCCAAACTCGCAGACGAGGGAATCCATCTTGTCAGCGCACTCCAACTCGCGGGTTTCCGGCACGTTGTTGGAACGCTTTGGGAAGTGTCAGATAGGCACTGTGTTGACGTAGCGAGAGTTCTGTATAAGACATTACGGGACGAGGGGATGACGGACGCGGCGGTCTGCCGAGGGCTCCATCGAGCCGTTAGGGCGCTGCGTGACGGACGGATGGAGAGGGAAGTGGAGGGGAGAGATGCCAAATTGCTGGGTATGGGGACTCAGGCAAAAGGGTTTACGAATCCTTACTGGATCCCCTATGTCCATTTTGGTATTTAAGGGCCACCGGAAGCAAGGGGTGTCTGAGGCAGAGCGATGAGCTGAGGCAAATGCGGTTGCTTTGGATTCTTGTCCAACAGGAGTGTAGTACGAGGGATACCGCAGGAGTTTGCCACTGCGACTTGACAGTTTGCCGAATTGTAGAAACAAATGTATTGGAGTGTGTATTGATAGACATAGATGCGATACCTGGTGAGGAGTGACGCTGTTAAATTCCGGGATGCCGCGTTAACAGGAGACCGCGTTAGCGCCTTGATGGGACTAGAAGAACCTAGTAGCTCCTTATGCTTAGCATTAGGGAGGTCGTGCGCCACTCAAAGACCTAGGTCCCACTTTTGTTAAAGGCCGTCCGTACTCCGTTCTCCGATCTGGAGAATTTACTAAGATTCTAGTAGACTGAATTGGGTGTTCACCCTCGAAGGTTAGGTCTTTTGTTACGTGTGTTTCTGGCTAGTAAGTACTCGACTGATGGACAGTCCGCTATGGCAGGCGGTCGAACAGACGGTAGTAGCCCTAAGACGGCACCTATGGGCACCCAATGTCACGTTACTTAAACCGACTTCGCGTACGAGTGCGGCTGGCTTCGCGGCGTCACCAACTTGCATGACCTCTCAGCCCACTCCCTCCCCTGTTTCGGGCCCTCACTTGACAGCCTTGTACACTGTTAAGCCTAAGCTGTGCATGATCGGTTACAGCAATTCAGCCAACGGTAAGGCAGTGGTCATGGGTGTTTGAGGCCGCCTTCAGCGGACAAAGCAAAGTTTCCCCACGCATTTCGAGCGTCGAAAACGCTAGCGCATTATAAGAGTTGACGTGGCAGGCGGCAAGGAAGCGTAAAGTTATAACTTGCTCATAAGTGTCTACTGCATATCCCTTACTATCTCGCGTAGTTGGCAAGATCAGATACAAAATGGCCGGCTTCTATACTGTACGATAGTAGTTAGCCTCTTTCAACCCCTATCCAAGCCCAATTTAACCATGTCGATCAAGCTGCAGAAGTTTAATATGATACGAGCATACCATATTCATTAGTTTTCTTTATTACAAGAGCGTGATCTAAAATGTCTGTCCATTGCTATTCTTGTCGATATGGATCCTCTTTGGGTATTGGTAGTCAACGATTTGCCCCTATTCAACCTTGCCCAGACGGCGGAAACAATTGACATCCTTACATGCCAAACACTTCCTCCAACCTGTTAATACTTACAGGTCATAGCCTCTCTATACGTCAAGCAGAGGTGAATAGACGAAGTATCGCATAAGGGAAGTACCTAGCCATTTAGTTACAGTCTCGATTCGTATCAGATCCTGAGTGCTGAAAATGTGAGGCCCCACACTATGACGGGACACTACCAGGTCTTAAATCTCACAATTCGGAGAGCAGCGCGAGCAGGTCCGCTCGTCTGTCCGTCCTTGCTAGCATACTATCGTACCTTCCACCCAAGCTCTTTGCTTGCATCTCAACTGCTAATAGCAGAGGCGATTACGTCACAATGAGACAGGCAGCAACGAGAAGTAAGAACTTGCCTCCTGAAGCACACCCGCCTCAGGTAGTTGGTAGTAGTGTGGGGCCGCTTAATAGAACCCTGCATCTGCTCTAGTTGTTTCCTCTTTCCTTTTCTTTCTTCTTTTGTTGTTGTTGTTATTGTTGTTGTTGGTCGGGTCTCGGGCAGCTCAAGAATCGCCCGAGATCACCGTTCTCCGCCTACGGTGGACACGTCGACGTGTCACGGCCTAATCTTTGGAACTCCCATTACTCTGTTTTCATTGGAATCTTCAATGTGCATGGGGACCCAAGGTAGACTGAAGATGCCATAATAGCTATGAGATCAAGTATTAGGGATTCACCGATGTGCTTAGGGAAACGTTGTCTTCTTGACGGTATGGTGGATAGAAGGGTAAAGCCTTCTTTGTCTCATATAACTTCACATCTCTCGCGATGTCGAATTAAGCGAGGTATACGGACTTCCGGTCAGTTAGCACTGGTACGGCTGGATGATGCTGATTGACATTACGTTCTGATACATCTAGGACCTTTGATATAATCTATTTTAAAGTAAATTTAAACGTTAATATGGCAGCTATAAGGCCGTATGCGGTATCAACATGTTGCCCTCGACTAGGGCTATGTTTTCGACCTAGTTGCATGTGGGTAGTCTCGATATGCGCCGACATATACAGCTTGGAAGCATAATGTATTCGCCTATTTGTGGTAATACAAAATTTGCAACTTTCAGGTCATCTTGGCAAAGCTTGGTACTCTGGCAATCCGTTACAGCTGCTCCATGTCGTCGACGGTCCTTGCCAGCTTATTACCATTCTGGCCACTGTTCTTAACCCTTTTTAAACGTTTTGTCGGCAATTGGTGCTTACAGGTGTTGCCTGCTGGCTGGCTTTGTAGGCCCAGGCTGCAGGAGTGCTGCCTGGGACACCCTTTGTCCGCAGATGATCCTTTGTCAGCCAATCGTGTATGTAAGGGCGATTGCCCACGGATTAGATTTGTCCTTTCCTAGAACACATAGAACCAACACATGAGAGTTACGCCAGATTCCTGCATTTGGTCACTGTGACTGCTGACACGTTTCTATAAATGATATTACGCGTATAAAATTTATCGAAATGCAACGGAGTCGAGGGTATAGATCTCATCGAGAGGGTCACTTTGATTTATAGCGTAACTTTCGTGCTATCATACGTAAAAGTTTTATGACCCAATAGGCTTGGCTCGCTCAGAAACTGTAGGGCCACGACACAAGTACCATGTATTTAAGGATTACGTGATGGCTTGACAGGATCTATGGCAGAGCCATTAGAGCCATGAGGGACATACACCTAAGCACCAGTATATAGATACGCTCATTACCTCTCTTATAGTCTAGATAGCACCAAAGCTTGTAATACAATTTGGTTACCCAGATCACCTTTGGTTATTTGCTATTACCAGACGTGACTATTGCATTCCCCTATTGCTTAGTTTCCCAGGATACTGCTGCCAACATAAGCCGTACGACTTAGGTTTAATAGTTGGTTAAACCAACCAGCTGTCACAAAAAGGATATTAAAAGTTATTAAGAGAACATCTTGCAAAAAAGGCGTGCGTTGCCAAGCAAACTTGCGTCACTCCAATTCCAATCGACGGTATCGCCCCACTCGTTCCAAAGAGCTGGAATCTTATCATGACCCGCTCATTGCTAGTGTCAGTGCTACTTCCCAAGACTTCCCCCTTCACACCCTACACCGGAACAACTACAGACTAGAACTCCACCATGCCTTCGCATATCCAGGATATGGATGACTCCGATAGCGATGGTAGCGTTGGACTCGTGGAGCTACCCGATGGCCGCTTGATCTGCCGTCGCCACGGCTGGACAGTGTGCCATTACTGCGGCTTCGACTTTAGCTTCATGGACGAGCTGTTAGAGGACCCAGAGGAACGGCTTGAGCGTGAAACCAATGAGCTTTACGAGCAATTGAGCGAGGAAGCCCGGGCTGAGATTGATGCGCGATGGGGTCCCCCGCCCTCGACGCGTCCAAACGCTCAAGCCTCATCCCAGGCAAACAGCCAGTCAAACACCGGAATCAATGCTAGGCCACGCATCATCGATACGGCCGCATCGCCAGAACCCGACATCTTTACCATCAAGCGAGGCACAGGGCGCGTCTTCCCCGCCAAATTCACCCCGCCGTCGACGACATCCACCCCAGGTGAATTGTTTCCAGCGGGCATTGGCCGCCAAGCGATTCCGCCTGTTGCTCGCTTCATCCGCCGCGATGATCCGGAGCAAGTCCTGATCTATGCCGATGGTGCCTGTCTTAATAATGGACAGGCCAACCCTAAGGCGGGATGGGCATTCGTCTTCAAACCCGAGACTAACCAACCCGCTGGGATTGTGTCTGCCCGCCTTGAGAAGAAAGGACCTTTCGGGGATGAATACACCCAGACCAGCAACCGGGCTGAGCTACGAGCCATCCTCGGTGCACTCCGCTTCCGTCACTGGGAAGGCGAAGGCTTCAAGACATTGGTTTTCGCTACTGACTCCGAATATGTGGCTGAAGGTGCCACCACGTGGGTTCGCGGCTGGGTACGCAATGGATGGAAAACTCGCACGGGCGCGGAAGTGAAGAACAAGGATCTGTGGGAGATGCTTCTTGGAGAGTTTGAGCGGTGGGATTATTGGGGCTTCAAGATCCAATTCTGGAGAATCCCCCGAATACTGAATGTGACGGCGGACCGCGCAGCGAAGCAAGCTGCAGAGAAGGAAGATCTGGATGAATATTCTGAGATCATGGGTGTGCTTACATAATAGCGACCTCAAGCCGTATGGGGATGGTGATGGTCTACACACCTTGATCTAAGACCAATTTAATGCACATGCTCAGCCCAGATCTGATGTCTTTTCCCTTACAAACTCAATGCTGCCACTTCCGATTTTTGAACATCTGCGGGAATCCGCTGAGAACGTGGATGGACATGGCGGGTGATTATTTCCATCTTCGCCGAGTAGGGTACGTCCTGTAGTTAGAACACAAGCCGGATGCTGTCTAACATCTCACTCCCTCACCAAATCAGCCACTTTCTCTCCCAGCTTGACAACCACCCACTGTCGCCTGGTACGCAGCGTAATAATGGCTTGCCTCTCACTCAGAGACGCAACACGCATGCTGTATATCAGATCCGAAAAAAAAAAAACCTAGCAACTCCGCCCTCCTCCTGCGGGACCTCGGCAGCGCCACACGGCCAACACGCAAAACTTCTGGTGTTTTCATAATGTCTCCGCAGGGAATTCTCGTGCGCTATGCTCATGTCCGCTAGGGCGGCAGCAAACAGCGTAGTCTACAGCCCTCGCGCCTCGGATAGCGCCGGAGCAAATCGACCGCCCTCCGGCGGATCGATTCCGAGAACTGGCTGTGTGTCATGGTGGACAGCGGCTGCGTCGTCGATGGACTCGGCGTGAAGGTTGAATCTTTGCTGCCGCTTAGCTTCAGGATGCGCTAGGTCAGGTCGACGAACACGACTTTCTGCGCGCTGAGGCTGTTTGCACGCATGGTGAGGCTCGGCATACCTGAGTCCCGGTAGAGGACAGCCGAAGGGTGTTGTGGTATAGACGTGAGGCTTAGGGCGGCCTCGACTGATGACAGCAGTGGACCTTTGAGTTAGAGTCACAGATGGGCTTGTCGGTGTCTACCTCCAGCCAGAAGACACGCAGTGCGGTTCCGAGCTTGGAGGCCAAGTATTAAGGATTCGCCGATGTGCTTAGGGCAGCCGTATCTTCTTGACGACACAGCGGATAAAAGGGTAAAGCCCTCGTGTCTTATAGCCAGTTTCGCGTCTCTCGCGATGCGGAATTGAGCGAGGAAACCCGGATATCCGGCCAGTTAGCACTGGTACGGCTGTATGGCGCTAGCTGACTGAAGACATCCGTCACTGTAATGGCCCCGAGAGAATACTATCATGCCTACTTACAGTTCTAACTAGCTTGAACGACTGCGGCAAACCATCCCCCAAATCCCATGGGCTAGAGCAGAAGAACCCGTTGTTTAATACCACATCTCCCTGAGAGAAACAGTGAAAGTCATGAAAGGCTAAGTAACTGCTAATAATGGTGTGCCTAATCCAAGCATCAAGGCCGGCGATGGGCGCCGGGTGCAACATGCCATTTCGCGACCGAGGGCCAAGGCAATTCCTTCCCAGTCACCACCGCATGTGAAAGAGCAATCTCGTCATGGCCTCCCTTCGTAAATCATATTTATTTAAGTATTCAACTGATGGCGAGGATCCCCCTTCTTATCTTCTGGCTAGCAAGTCGTGGCGTCAGAAGTCGCGGGTTTAAATACGGGATGGTTCGTACAGCCGTTCATCTCTTTAACAGCAACTGCTCCCCAATGATTGTTGAGTAGGCCCATCGACAAGGCCCTCTTATAGTTCGAATATGTCGCTTCCAACCGACCAGAAGACTCTCACCGTAGGCGAAGTTATTTCTTCACCCAGTCACACTGGCGCCCAACACGATCCTCATCGTAGGTGCAACTGGACGCCAAGGCAGCTCGGTTCTCCATGGACTTTCCAACAAGCTGCGCTCCCCATCCCTGCCCTCATCAACATCAACATCAGCACAACCAAAGCCCAAAATCCTGGCCCTAGCTCGTAACGCCACGCCTCCCAAAACCCAAGCCCTAGCAACCGCGGATCCGGCCCTAGACCTGCATGTCATAGAGGGCTATACACCAGACCCGGACCCCATCTTCGCCGCGCACCCAGAAATTGACGCCGCAGAGCGAGCGGGCGTCAAGCGCTTCGTGTTCTCGAGTGTGGACCGCGGCGGTGACGAGTGCAGCTGGGAAAATCCCGTGCCGCACTTTGCCGAGAAGTGCCATATCGAGGCGTACCTGTACTTGGCGTGCGAGGGCGGGACCCGCTGGGAAGATCTGGCTGCGGGAGGGTCCGGGGAGGAACGACGAAGAAGAATGATGGGAGGATGACCTACACGATCGTCCGCCCCGTGGCCTTCATGGAGAACCTGAACCCGACTTCCGTCTTCGGAGCCGTCTTCGCGAGCCTCTGCGCTACGATGCAGGCCGACACGCCGCTGCAGCTCGGGAGCCTGCGGGACGTGAGGCTCTTCGCCGCGGAGGTGCTGCTCGCTCCCTCGTCTCCTTCTTCCCCCTCGTCATGGGTGTAGGTTACGCTGAATGGCACAGCGGGTTCAAGGACGAGTTAGTATGTGCTACGCGAGACGGAATTCAGATATTTAGGGGGGGCTACGAATGGACGGAATGTATTGTTACGCTTAGCAGCCTGGGGGCATACTGGTGGTCCTGTATGATAACTTTAGAATTTCGGTGCCAGCCACGTGAGATTGCAATATCATCATGGGAACACGAATTCCCTTCGTACAGACCAAGCAGTGACATTCTTTGGTGATGTTGAGTGGACTATGTCCGGGCATCTTTCACTATCCATGCACCTGAACTCATCCGCTCAGCCCTTTTCTTCAACACCGTACTAGCTGTTTTGGGTCGTGAATATCCAAGAGTTCTCCACGACAAAAGCTAGCTTAGCACACCGTTCACGAACTGCGCAGCCCATATGGCTCAAACGGGAAGAGGGCGGAAACCAACGCCATGACGCCGAACAGCGCGGCGCAGACGTAGATGGGGCTGCTGGTCGAGGTGTCAGCGGTGGTGGACACGACGCTGGACAGGATGCCCATGAGACGGTTGCAGGCGACAGCGACGCCGTTGCCCGTGGCGCGGTGGGCGCTGGGCAGCACCTCGGGCGTGTAGGCGTACAGGGTGCCGTAGTAGACGTTGAGGCAGAAGGCGATGGCGCAGCTGAAGCCCACGTTCTGCGCCGGCGACCGCACCGTCGTGTACGCGAAGAAGAAGGCCATGGTCACCAGCGCCCCGATGCTCATCGTGTACCGCCGCCCCAGGGCCCGCGTATCGCACATCCACGCCGCGAGCGCCGGCCCGAAAACCCCCGACACATTCGTCAGGGTGTAGTTCCGCCACGTGTCGAACGTGCTGACGCCCGCGTAGGCGCCGCGGCTCTCGAGGTACGAGCTGTGGTGTAGTTAGCGAGTCAGTTAGCTGTTCCCAAGATAAACTTGAAATGTAGGTAAATGGGAATGAGCGCGGAGCCTAGCTGGGTGGTTTAAGGGGTTGCCTGATTGACAGAGGACGGGAGTGGATCAAATGATGAGGTGACGTCGTACCTCAAGAAAACGTAGAACAGCGGATACGCAAGCCCGATCAGCGTCCAGCTGAACCAGATCATGGAAGTCGAAATGCTCATCTTTCGCGTCGCGAAGAGTCCAGAAAAATGGATCCAGGTCTCGGCGGGGAGCGAGAACCTGCCGCCGCCGCCGCCGCCGTGATGACTCGCCCGGATGGGGCCGCAGGCCTCCAGCTTCCGCACGGTGAGCGAGCAGGGGCGGCCGTAGCGCAGCGCGAGCGCCCGCAGGTCCGCGACCAGCCGGGTCTCCTCCCCTGCGCCCAGCAGGTACTTGGGCGTCTCCCGCAGCCGGACCACAGTAACGCGCAGCACCGACAGCACGAATACCAGCGCGCCCGCCGTGAACATGACATAGCGCCAGCCGCGGTTATTGTCCCACGAGCACTGGTCGACGGAGGAGCAGTTCCACTTCGGGTTCGCTAACGTTGCAACATTTTTCGAGTCAGTCTTTCATATGGTCGATTCAGACTGAGCTTGATGTACAAGTCTCTCGGGGGAAAGGCTATATAAAAATGAATCAAAAAAGAATTTAAAACTTTTGGTACGCACCAAGGAACCCCCAGCAGATAAAGCCCGTAACCGCCTGCCCGACGCCCCACCAGCAGGCGAGAAAAGTGAGGGCCCACTGGCGGTCGCCGGGGAGGTACTCGAGGAAGACGGTGGTGTCTAGGATAAGGTTGCCGCCGGCGCCGAAGCCGATGACGGCGACGAAGAAGCCGAGGCTGGCCCAGTCGGGGGCGGCGCCGGCGACGACGGTCGCCGTCGAGCACACGAACAGGCTGATGTTGAAGGCCCAGCGGCGCCCGAGCATGTCGGCCCCGAGCCCCCAGAACAGCGCCCCCGCGAGCATTCCAGTGTATACCGCCACATTGAGACCCGCCGAGTAGCCCCTCTCCCCGAACTCCGTGTACGCCGGCGCCGCGATGTTGCCCTGCAGAAGAAGGACGAGCGAGTCGACTGCGTAGCTGTATGTGCGTGCGTGTGATACTCTTGTCAGTTGTTTGCCTCCGGACCCAAATCTCATTCCGTTTTCTTCTCGTCTTCCCCTTTCGGGGAAAATCGCTTACCCGAAACCGTTGAGCATGAAGAGCTTCCAGTGATAGTTCGTCCAGCCAATCTCGTTAATAGCCTAGACGCAAGAGAGCACGCAGGTACAGATAAGCACATCCATTTGCGTATGTACAGCAGCATGGGTAGGTAGGGACCAAACTTGGCCATCGCTACGGGATTCCGGTAGCGCGACTTCTAGCTGGCTAGCTGGCATCTCGTAGAGTGTACGTACGTCGTTGACGAGGTGCATCTTCATGTTGAGGGCGGGGTCCAGATCCTGCAGCGCCAGGACATCTTCCGCCTCGCCGGCGGCGACCCGCGACTCACTGTCGTGGGCAATGGCGCCCGCATTACTCTCAAAACCCCCACCTCCACTCACCGGCGTGATCTTCTTGTCGGGGTCTGAAGCCGCCATATTTCGCCTCGACTGCCGTTATCCGCTCTACGGTCTATCAACGAGGGCGGATTGGAGTGAATTTGCTGGTTGACTCGGCCAGACCACGGCCCGGATATGAAGCTGAAACTGAGACAGGAGGTCGCTCGTTTACGTGGCACAAGATCGAGCGAGGCCAAAGGATATTAGCTTTAAAAAAGAGCCGCAGTCATGGCAGAAGAGAAGAAAGAGGGGGAAAGAATACGCAGGACTGGCCAATGGAGGAAAAATTGCGCATGCAGGCATGTTCATCTGTGCTGTCGATTTCTCTCAGTAGTAACCAAGGAAGAAGGGACCCTTCTGACGTGACGGCCAAGGAAACACTAGACGAACGACCCTTAGCGACCCCGAACCAATGGAATACTGTACGCTAAACCAATGAGGCTTTCCAGACTCGGAAGGTGAACGTGCTTGGCTTTCCCCCCGTGCTACCGTCGCCGCCCGCTCATAGGCCGAAACGCCGTCCTATCTCCCCGCGCGAGCTCTCATGCAGGTCAGGGACAGGGGCGATATCGTATCCGCACCACATCGTGACATATCTTGGAGATTAGGTTTAGGATGGCAGGATATCCCGTCACAGATTTTATTTTCATATAAAGAAACACGCGCTTTTAGGGAGGATAAGGCGATTAATACTCGGGTAGCTCCGTTCGAGCTATGATGTGACAGCAGGAACAGGCGGGCTATCCGCAGTGTCACTAACGGTCAACTGTCTTGGTTCGCTAATTTCTGGTTTGACTTTTAAAATGAGCAATTCCCGTTATGTCAAGTCAATATGACCCCAGAAAGATGGGGCTTACATAACCAGAACTGCCCCTCTCAAAGGACGCCGCTTCATAAAACCGGTCCCTCCCAAGCCTCTCTTCTTAACCTACAGAGCCAGGACTGCTTATGTGGGAACGCGATCTGCCTGTCCTTCGAAAAGCCAGCTTTTTCCAAGTGCTGGATGCACCTGTTCGAATTAGCCACGACGATGGCCATGGTGCAATTTTTTTGGGTTATGGGTCTCACCTCTCGTTATCAACTCTCGGCTCGAGGCAGATGTTCATGGTCCTGTTGTCCACCTGGAAGCACCAGTGGACGAGGCTCGATAGCCAATGCTGGACCCTGCCTCTAGCCCACTCTTCGCCAACCAGTACGTGTATGCCCCTATCAAAGTCTTGCGCGTCCTGGCCCATCAGGCGGCCCAGAGGATCTTCTTTCACCCAGTAGATCTCGAAGTATCCGAACGGCACGCCATCCCACATGCCTATTGCTGGGAACGAGTGCTTCGATTGGAGACCGCCTGACATAAAGTTGGGATGGTATTCTCCCCAGAAGGCGGATACCCGCGGCTTCGAAAGCCACATCTGGAGAAGGGACGTGTCGTCCAGCGAGCACAAGTGAGTATTCTCCCTTTCGGCCGGTCCCAGAGGACCAACGCTCGGAACAGGTTTCGGGGAGAGCGAAGCGACACGGAGAGAAAGATACTTCCCTACGCTCGGTACGAAGCGGGTGTAGAATATTTCGCCCATTCGTGGGGGCTTCTGGCGGAGTGGATGTCGCACGTTGTTTGTTATAGTGTACTGCAGAGGTGGCGGGGGAAAGTAGGTTGGCAGACGAGAGGGTGAAAAGTAAGGGCCGATTGGAAATCCGGGCATGGGTCCCAAGCCCGCTTGAGTGTCCACACATAGGTGACTGCTCCCAAATGATGGTGTATGTTGGTGTCCGAGGGGCGATTCGCCCTTAATAATAGGGGAAGTCGGCCGACTACCGACGGGCGATCCGGGATGAGAGCTGTGCTTCATCGGCTGGAGGGTGAAGAGGAATAGGCCACTCGGTATCTGCCAGAACATGCGCTTTGTCACAAACATGTTGTCCCATCCCTGGTTATTTTCGTGGACGCTCGTGCCCACGGCTGACTCCATCGTGCTTATCAGGCCCATCCTCTCAAGCTTGGGAATCAAATTCCCGGTACGCAGTACCCCTTCACGCTTGATTCGGATGCGCCATTCGCCCTTCGGTCTTGCGGTAAGTGGTGTGTTTTGGGACTGCTTAGTTTCGAGATAAGGAGACGGCTCGGGCTGTTGGAAATACCAGTACAGAGTTATCCACATCATCAGAGCTATTTGGCGGGATGCGCTGGCGGGCGGTCTGTAATCACTGCTAGAAGGGTGTGAGATGGATGAGATAAAGACAGTGTCATTATGAAGGGTTGGTTTGCTGTATCTGTGAATATGATTCTGCTTAGGCTGGGTTTCGCTCCCGTCTTCTCCATCGTTTACATAGTTGTCGCAATTATCCTCGCTGTGCAGAACCACCGTCCACCCCGCCGGAAACGGGGTCGGGTGAGTATTAAGCTCGTTGGACTTAAAGAAGAGGCCGGAGAAGACGGGCTGCACCGTGAAGTTCTGACCGTCCGGTAGATAAACGATGGACGGCGCCATATTCGTCTCCGAGTGAGGAGTAAACTCTAAAAAGTCGGTACAGTATGAGAGCAGAGTAGATCAAAACATAGCGAAACTCTGTTCCTCCCAAAAGCTGAATGGAACCGCCGCGAATGGTCTGGGAGGATGCGGGGTTGATCTTTGAGCTCAGTGGGGAACAAGGATCATTTAGATATCCAAGAGCTCGCTGCCCTGGAGACTCATCACATATGGAGAGAAGCAGTTGCCCTTTAAAAGAAAAACGAGCGGAATATTCCCCAATGCAGATTGGTGACGGTGACAATGGTTCGATGGTGACTCCGTTTGCCGTCGTTCAATATATAGGTAGAATGCATAAACGTCATAAGGGTCGCTGGAACCCGCTGCAGCTGAAGCTTTGGTGGGACCATCCAAGGAGAACCAGTGGCCGGAGCCCCCCTTCAAGGAGCTCATGCAGGTACAATTCGGGCAGGGAATCACACTTGTATCGTACAATCATCGTCGAATTACGTCTACCTTGAAGGTTAATTGTGTCATTAGCCGACCTACCTAGTAACTTATTGAAGTGTTCGAGATATCGGTTTGGTAAAGTTCTGGGCAAGAACAGGTACTGTAATAGGTGTGTGTACTCATCTAAAGGACAGCAAACTGGCGTGCCGGCCAAGCTTCTTCGACGGATACCGACGAAGCATAGTCGCGTGTATGCGAGCCAATAGCCACAGAGCTGTTTATAAGCCGGCTTGGCTGGGGAGGGGGTTCACTCAATCATATTGGTAGTAGGTCAGGATTAGCGAGAATCAGTATTCAAATGCTCTTAGAGCTACGGCTTTTAAGCTCGGGGGCTTTATATCGACTTTGAATACGCGCGCGGTGACTTCCTCAAAGTTTACCCGACGAAGGGGCCGTCTCAATTCGTGTAGGCATGAGAATGCGTGGGGAATTAAGTGAAAGAACAGCTTGATGTATTTGAGCGGGGCTGACCTCATTATTACAGTATGTACGTATGCAGCTGCGTGTCGGCTGCAAGAGTTACAGGCAACTGGTCCTGCTCTCCTTATCGTTACTTAAAAACCTGTCCTCTTTTTGAGGCCGACTCTTCGGATTCACCTCCATACCTAGGCAAGGAGTCGAGTTGCAACAGGATTTTTTCGGGAAAAGCCCTCTCGGCTTCCGATATACCCAAATAAATCCCTATCAGAATAAATTACTTTTGATCAACGGCGATCCCTATTGTCCGAAGATATCAGCAGTTACTTGGTAGGGGATCAACTCAAGTATAATAACACTCCCAGAACGGTTAAACACGCCGAACTTACCAGGGTCAAAATATAATAACTTTAGGATATTCGCTATACCTTTCTGGCTGTAATTGACTATAGTGTTCGTCTGATTCAAAAGGAAACCTTCAGGTCCGTCGTGAGCATTATATCGAGGTAACGGACTTCCTTAAGAGGTCTTACTCGAGAATACTTGCGTAGATTATAGACGAATATTTCATGTGGCTAACCGTTTTAGTATCTCATGATCTTCGGGGGGGGCTCTTTATGACACGCGCCCCCATGCGCCGCCCTAGAGCGCGGATGCCTCCCAGGCGTAATATGTTCAGGGAGTCGTCGCCACGAGTAGAACTCGGTCAGGGCGCATCCCAGACGCCCTCGGCCGTCTCATAGCTATGCCACTCGGACACCGCATTCTATCTAAACAGGTCCTCCATGGCCGACTCCACTCGCACGAAACCGGCCTACCTCCACTCGCGCCCCAGATGCACAGACCGAAAGGGACGCCGTACCTTGTCTACCCCGCCGGCACCGACGCGACGGGGTGCCCGGCGTAGGACGGGATGAAGGCGCACGCCTGGTTTCCGCCACCGACATCGTCATTTGGGACCAGCAGGGCGTCGAGCTCGACGGGCTTCCCATCATCAAGCCTGTGCGCGTGCGCCTCGTCAACGGCGCCCCACGCCATGCGCCGGTCCCAGCCGAAGTTGGACCGGAACTCATCGCCGAGGCTGCCATTCGTAGTAATGACAATGTCGTAGAAGTACTGCCCAATCTCGGTGTTGTGCCACCAGGTGATGTTGCCAAGGACGCCTGGGGCTCGTTGTGCGCCGCCTTCCACGTCGCCATCTCCGCGAGGCTGCTCATCCCGTCCCCCTCGCCGCCCGCTAAGAACGTCCAGTTCCGCAGCCACTTGCCGTACGCCACCGGCAGCTGCGCTCTGCACACGCTCAGCGGTTTGTGCCTGCCGGCGCCGAGGCCGGCTGGACGAACTCGTAACGGGTTGGCGATCTCTTCGAGGAGCCGCTTTTGCTAAGCAGCAAGTCAACGCCGTGAGTGCATATCACAGCATATGACAGAGATCGTAGGTGGGCGGCGTTCTGCTATTTATGGTAGTGCTAACCATTTCGGCACCGGCTTGTAATTGGCCTAGTACATTTTTCGTACCTCATGTACTGTCGTGCACGTTGACAGCCTTCTGACATATCCGTTTGCTCATGGTGGGGTGTTCCCGCCCGTCAAGGTCAGCAGTTAGTGGGTTTGGTCGACCAATAGGGATTCCAAAGCAGATCCAACTTCATGCCATTCAAGCTGCCATCTTTCATGATCTGCGCGGAGTAGCCACCCTGCGGATAATGGCCCGGCCCATTCTACGTAATGTTGTACTGTTCTGAACCACCATGGTATCCAACAGCAAGGCGACGTCCTTCATCGACCTGGTCATCGGTCCACAGATTCCGGAATCCGACAGCTCGTTGTCCAGGGTCACTGCGGCTGAAAGCGTCCCAGTTGCTCTCCCTGGTCGAGTTCCAAGTACCTATGCTTCTGTTGGTTTCCTCGCGGTCATGTTCATCCCACATTTCATCCACAACGCAGGACATTTACGGGTTTGTCTACTTGATGCGCGCAATGTACACTTGACCAGTCGTTCGCTGGTGAGCTTTGCCTGCCGCCATTAAGCGCTCTAGCTCGTCGATTGTCGCGTCGTCGATGGACAGGCCCTTACACAGGGAAATGGAAAACGGCAAGTCACTGCCATGCTCGCCACAGCCGCGAGGTCGCGCAGGGGCTTGGAGCGCGACAGACTTCTCGTCACTGATGAGAGAAGCCGTAACTTCCGCGAGGGCGGCCGCGAAGGATGAAAGATCGGCGCCTTCATGATATGGCGTAGCCTTATTGAAATGCTTAGCTCTGCGAAAGGGCCCCACGCTTCGTCTCCTCCCCTCGGATCGACAGGCGTCCAAGCTGTTTAAGGATACGCCCACTTGGCGCGTAAAGGACGCCCGGACAACGACCAGCCACCCCGACGTCTTCTGATAAGCAAATCCATCTTCGGATTATCAAATCGACGTGGGAGTATACGACTCAGCATACGTGTATCTAGTTACTTGTCTCCGTCAATGGAGGAAACCACGTCAATAATCGGAAGGATGACTCCCGGGATGTTCACCGTCCTCTCGTACTCCCCATTCCCTATTCGGTCAGGGCGATCACGGCAATTTATCTTCCGGGCTCCCGAAACCGCTAAGCCGGGCGGCGTCTCTCGGTCACGTGGAGCCACGTCCGTAGACATCTCTCGACCAATATGTTGGTGGGGGTCTCCACTTGCTTGTTGTAGCCGAGACTCAATTTCCGACTTCCTGGTAAATCTCTGCCCCGTGCATTCCAGCTGTGCGTCGCCTAGAATCGCCCTGTTCCGTAGGGAACATACCCAGTCTTAAATGTGGTTTCGTATACCTTATCTGCTTTCACCAAGCGAGTTGAGGCCGGGAAAGCTGCTTTCACCGCTTTAGCAGCGAGGTGAGTGCAATAAAGGATGCTCAAAATTTTAAGATGACAACATTCGAGCCTTGTCAGTTTCAAACACCTGCTGTGAACCTTCCTTCTCCAAAATCGGATGTGTTAGCCTGACCCTTATAGACGGTACCTCTCCCGTGGACATAGTTTGTAGTAGGTAGGGCTTTAGCAAATCATGGACAAGTAGTGGAAATCCCTAAAGCGTCGCTGGCAATCACTCAAAACGCGAAGGAACTTGAGCTGTGCTATGACGGTTATAATATATGTCCATCGGGTGTCATCATGATATTTAATGACAGTATACATATGGTCTGCCTCGGTTAGAAGGGACGGTTGTAACCTTCCCGAGGAACGAATGCTGTATTAGATATATAGGAATATGTGAATGGAGCTACGAAGTTGTACTGAGTATTGCTTCATACTACTTACGAAGATGGCTACGTACATAGGTAGTTGGATCTATATGATGTATGAGGAATAAAACTAGGTTCGGTATGTAGAGTCTTATTGTTTTAGGTCTTTTTAGGCCTACGGGGTGAATATGACGTCAAGGCGGATGTTGCTAGACACTAAGTTGCTGGCCCAAGGATTCAACGTCATCACATAATGGTACCCCCGTATACGTATCTATTTTACGAATCAAGTTTTCGAATCAGTATGCATTTTACGAATCGAGTTTGCGAATAAGTATGTGCTTAGTATGTTTCGCGTTGCTTCTTGACCCATCTTGAAGCTCGTTCCAACCGTGAACGCTGCCCCCTGTTCTGCAAAACCCCCCTACCTAAGGCCGTATAAAGCTACAATGAGCCAGGACTCACCGTCGCCAATCGACGACAATGCTGGGGCAGACGGGCCCAGGAAGGTGGGATTCCGCGAGCGCATTGCGCATTTCACATGGGCGGAATTCGCCTGCACACAGTCCACGGGCGGCATAGCAATCATGCTGTCCCTTACGCCGTACCAGTTCCACGGGCTGCAAACGGCGGGCGTCGTCGTATTCATCCTAAACCTTGTCCTCATCGTGATCCTCTGCACCCTCATGCTCATCCGCTTCGTCCTCCACCCGCGCACGATCAAGCACTCGTTCGTTAACCCACCTGAGCCTTACTTCTTCGGCTCGTTCTGGCTGTCTATAGCGACGTCGATTATCTGCATGGAGCGGTTCGGCGTCCCTCACACGGGGCCCTGGCTCGTCGTGACCATACGCGTGCTCTTCTGGATGTACGCCGCAGGCACTTTGATATTCACGACGGCTATATGGGTTGTTCTCTCCTCTAAGTCGCCAATCAAGCTGTTGGAGATGAATCCAGCCATGTTCCTTATGATCTACAACACGATGCTTACGGGAACCGTCGCCTCGGGCATCGTCCAGAGCCAGCCTCCTGTTCAGCGACTGCCTATTATCGTTGCCGGCATCACGTACCAAGGGCTCGGGTGGATTGTCAGCGTCGTCTTGATGGCATGGTTTGTGGGTAGTCTGATGGAGAACGGCCTAGGACAGCCGGATCAGAGGCCCGGACTCTTCATACCGGTCGGATCGGCTGGTTTCGCCATCGTCACCATAATCGGGTGTGCTCGGGCAATACCGCAGGGGTACGCTTACTTCGCGACGCACCCGCAGGGGAAGGAGATCCTGGTGGTACTAGCGGATTGGACGTCGATATTCTTGTGGCTATTTGCGTTCTGGCTCTTCGGTGTGGCGTTCCTGGTGAACCTCCCCACCATGATCCCGATCCGGAACGGTCGACTGCAGCCGCGGATGCGCTTCACGCTGTCATGGTGGGGTATGATTTTCCCGAACGTGGGTTTTGTCATCGCGACGGGATATATCGGTGAGCAGCTACAGTCGAGCGCCATTAAGTGGGTAGCTACCGTCATGACGATTCTTCAGTTTGCTGTATGGTTGTTGGACATGTGCCTTCATCTTAAGGCGCTCGTCACTGGACAGATTATGTGGCCAGGCCGAGATGAAGATGTACCGAAATCGTAAAACCTTTAGTAGAAACTATTTATCCAATACAATATGCGTACAACTGTTATGTCTGGTCATTACGCGGACGCGTGAAGACGGTATAAGACCGAGTATAGCGAAAGGTTACTGGTCGACTCCACGTATACAAGAACCCGGTTGTCGAAAAGGCCACTAAGCACCCCTCTAGTCAGCTGGGTGTTGCGGCGATCTTCAACCCTAACCCAGCGATTTAGGGGCTGACTACAGAGGCCGGGCAACCCCTGGCGGCTGTGTTCCGGCGGGGTCAGTTAACCAATAGGAGATGGTGGGGCATACTCACCTTCATTTTGAACCATTCATCCTTCTCTCCCATTCCTCCCTAGCAGTAGTTGTATATTAACCCGACATTTAGCGTTCAGTTAAGTCTCGTGCGAGTATAGTACCCTATAATGTATGAGTTATTTCTCACCGCGTCCGTGAAGAAAGACGACTTCGAAATTGCATGCGCGATCCTCCAAGGTCTCACGTGGATGCAGGCGCGCCAGAACGTGCACCGCATCCTATACTTCGCCGGCCAGCCCCAGCCGCGGGGCCTGCCGAACCAGCGGTGCTTCCGGCAGTCGCCCGCGCTGCCGCTCTGGAACGAGCTCGGAAAGCAGCTCGGCAGGTCCTCGTACGTCCTGCAGCTGGCGTACGAGGTCTTCCGCGAGACAGACTTCGGGACCGGCCGTGCCATAGACCTGAACGCCGTCCCCGGCACGCTGCGGTGGACGGACCTGCCGGACCCGCTGCGCGACACGCTCGTTATCCAGCGCAAGAAAATCGAGATCCTCGACCAGCCGAACCTGGTAACAGTCATGGCCGACAACGGGCACTCGTGAGTACACCAATCACCCACTTACTCACCCACTCGCTCGGCGGCCACGTAGAAGTCGTTAGCACGTTGACGCGCTGGGCTTGACAGATTTAAGAATGAGCTCATCCAGGAGGCGTTCACATTCGTCAGAGAGAATGTCGAGTTCGTCTTCAGCAGGATGTATCACCTGCCCGAGCCTTCTCCGGGACGGCCCGCCACGGCGCTCCCCGCTTGGTCCGACCTGAGGCCCGTCGACCCGGCGCAGAAGTGGGTCCTCAACGTCAAGCTGAACGTCGCTGAGGACAACCAACCCGACAAGTTGCAGAAGGGGAATAAGGAGTTGTTAGCGGTGAAGGAGGAACTCGATAAACTGTTCGATTTCAAGATCCTGGATCGGCGGGTGCTCGACACGAGGATCGCGCCGCCGCAGATACTCCCGCCTCGGTAACCCGTGATGATGCGATTAGACACGCAAGGCCTGTGATCTTACGGTCTCGCTATCTGCAGGCTGTCAAACGCCTTAGTTAATACTCTTCGAGACAAGGACGAGCTAATGAATACCAATTATGCTTGACTCCATATGATAGGTGCTACAAGATAGATATCCAATAGCTAATCTGGGGCGCCATCTCTCTGTTCCGGGTGAACGCTTGATCATGACCTGGGTGGATTCAAGATCACTGAACACAGCACCATGAAAAAAAATGCATGCCCCGCCATCACGGATGAGTTGAGTGCAAGCGCCAATATCGTTCAGATGACCGGCTTCGAACGAGTACTGACGCCTTCCCAGGAAATAAGGCCACCTTAGGTAATCCGACGCGAAACACAGTCGACGCTGGGACACTGGTAGTTAGAAGGAAGTCTGAACCCCCTTAACTACGGGTCTCCTGCCTTCCTATCCGTACCCATTGCTGCCCTATCAGCTTTTGTATCAAGACTAATGAGGCGATTATCGCATATATCTTTCTTCTAACCCTTAACTTTTCAGGCGACTCTCAACAGGCCTGCCTTCAAAAATATCTGCTAGTAACTCTGACTTTAAATGTTTTCTTGTGACCACTCGCATTGTGCAGAGTCAGTAGACGGTCCGCAAACAGAGCTCCCAGTCACCGCCTCGTATACGGCTAGCAGCAAGCTCCATACCAGCAAGAAATGGCAAAAGGAGACATAGAAAATGAGCATGGAACCCAGCGGCATTGAAAATATCGAAGAGCGGGTGGAAGTCGGGCTGTGTTATAAGGTTCCCGCAATGTCGTAATGGCACGTGAATCAGCTGGTTCGGCGAAGACGCTAGGGGAACATAGTAACTGCTGCGAGATGCTGCGGGCAATGTATCTCCCGCAAGTATATAAAGCGAAGAAGCCATAGATCCTGCACACCGATTGCACTGTATATACTATACTTTATTTTGTTTTAGGGTGCCCGTGATGGGCTTATCCAGCCCAATGATAAAACTACCCCTTGCCTACTTACCTAAGGGACCATATCCCTCTATCCTTTAATCCCGCTGTTTCTTTGGCTTATACACTCCGAAACATATCATTGGGTCTTAGAACTTATTAAAATAACAGTGGTTTCTACTTAATACGTTGAAGTGACTGAACGACTCATAAGGCGGCCGCTCCAGTTGTGAGGTGTAGGACACAGCATACACAGCCGAATAAGAACTTGAACTACGTCAGCTTAAGCGGTTGTTTTGGAATCCTAGGTACGGCTAGCCATTGGTCAGAATGCGTAAAGCGCAGAGTATCTACGATGCGCCAACTCCAGTTGGAACTCGCAGCGATATTTAAAGGGGCATACCATCCGTAGTATTGCGTAAGCTGGATAGGAGCCGTGCCAACGGCATGGTCCAATCGCATTATATCAATTATATATCAGAGCGCTCAGCCTCGACTTACGGGTCTGTTCCGATTTGCTCCTGGGTAACCTAAAGATTTGTCCACCCATGTATGGTATAGGAGTCTGGATCGACACGGACCGCCTGGGCGGATTCCCCGGGCGCCACACTGTCGGCTCTGCTTACCAATTGTAATCAAGACGTCGACTTGTATTTTAAGGCCAGTCCAACGAGTAGTTCTCTAGCTTGGTAGAGTTTGCATTCTATCCTGCGAATTGTTCATCCCCGTGGTCTTGCAACCCATAATTCGCCGTGCCTCAGCCCATCCCGAAGACTAGGAAACAGTGGAACATCACCGGTCCGCTGAACGGCATTGATTTACCGAGTTACGCTGAACAGACTATACGTGATCTCAGCGATAACCAAGACCTGGTCAATGGTAAGGATTCTGTCTCTGATGGGCTTAAGTGGGCGTTGTAGTGTTGGTGTATTACATTAAAACGAAGACCAATCCAAGGTGCATCCATCATGTGCGGATTCCAATATCGCCAGTCCTCTAGGCTTCCATGTTGACCATCGGTTCAATACCGTGACGTCATTATTCCCCAGAGAAAATATCCTTTCGACCTTAAGCCTGACGTCGTCCCGGGATCCGACGGGGCTGGGACCGTTTCTGGCGGTCGGCAAGCACGTAACTCGGTTCAAGCCCGACGACAAGGTCTTCACGACGACATATCAGCGCCATCCGGCAGGGCCGATCGACAGTCTGACGCGGGAACCCGGATTCGGCTGTTACATCGATGGAACCCTGCGCTCTGTCAGGGCTTCCGACTAACAGGTCTCGTAGCGATGCCGGAGGGCCGAGCTTCACCGAGGCCGCGATGCTGAGCTGTGCCGTGGTGACCGCCGGGAACGCCCTGTTCGGCCTCACCGGAAGACACGCCAAGGCGAGATAGTGGGTCCTCAAACAGGGGACCCGCGGAGTCTCCCTCTTCGCCGTCCGGTTCGCCAAGGCTGTGGACGCTAGGGCGGTCGCGACGACGAGCTCAAGCTAGAAAGCCAAGGTGCTCCAGCAGCTCGATGCTGAATCATATCATCAACTACAGAGAGACGCCTGATTGGGGATCCGTCGCGAAGGGGCTGACCGGGCGTGGGGGTTGGCGTCGACCGCATCGTGGACGTGGCCGGTCCGGCCTCGCTGGAGCAGAGCGCGGCGAGTGTCAAGCTCGATGGCGTAATCAGCGACATTGGCTTCGTTGGCTTCGTTGGCTGTGTCGCCGATGCCAAGCGTATGCCGAATCTGCTGGTTTGTTGGATTAACCACTTCCTAGCTTGTGGTATCTGGGCTGGAAGGCGGATGCAGATGGAGGATATGTGTCGAGCTATCGCGGCCAACCCAGACAGGCTGCGCCCTGTCGTCGATCCCGGGGTCTTCATACTCGCCCAGGTTATGGGGGCATATGATACTTGAAATCGGGTATACATCAAGGAAAGGTGTGTGTTGAAATCGCTCAATCACTCAAGTTAGAGCATTTAAGTGTACTGTATTTCTAGTTAACCAAAGAGACAACTTGTAAGAAAGTCTCATTCGGGGGAGCTATACGGCTCTGGGCCCCTTAGTCACCTAGAGAGGAAGCTATTGCGTGTGTCCTGATTTTTCCGCGGAGGCACTTAGCATATGGTCAACTGCCCTAAGTCCCGAGAGTCATAAAGTCATCAGTTCTGTTGAAAGGAATAACTCTTGTGTCTTCCGACTTTTTTCATTGGCCACCCATTATGTTAATATAGACAAGGATTTGATCTCAGGGGTAAACATCTACACCAACATTCCAAAGTGATAATTTTCGAAGACCTCAACCAGAATACGGGGGATAGATAAACACAAACTCGAAAGCAGCCTCCGGACCTTGTCGAGTTCCACTCGGCGAACTCACTAATGGCGGGTTTTGTGGTCTAGTGGTATGATTCTCGCTTAGGGTCCACCCTACAGCTTCAATGTCTGCGAGAGGTCCCGGGTTCAATCCCCGGCAAAACCCCATCCTTTCTTTCTTCCATTGCATCAGTGGTTTAGTGGTAAAATCCATCGTTGCCATCGATGGGCCCCGCGTTCGATTCGCGGCTGATGCATTTTTTTTGTACCGCTTGCATAAGATGCACCGTAGGAGTACCCGTATAACTAACTCAACCGCAAGGGGGGGAGCACGGCGTATGGATTATTGTTTATTCCTGACCTTAATTTGGAGCTGCGCTGGAGCTCTGTTGCCCCGTAGTGCTGCTATATGCGTCCAGTCACAATGAATGAAGTTCGATTGATTCTCAAAACCACTGGGAGGCGACGGAGGCATGTGGGTGGGTAACATGATAGGAGAATGTCATCGCATCTGTATCCATGAGTACGCCTCGTACCTATTACTTCCTTGAGAGATGACTGACCGGAGTTGATGGAGACGACATTTGTCGAAGAGAATGGCCTCGGCTCTCCGAGCTCGCCGCCGTCACGGAGGCAACCCCTTGACCAGAACGGTGTATCGCAGGTCTCCGAGACTCCTTGACACGCCAACCCCGCCGACGGCCCAACAGCACGAGCAACGCGTTCTCGGCCACGGTCGCGGGATACGCATAGAGGCCGGCGACGGAGGACATCATCAACGGTTGAGGGGGAAGAATGGCACAAGATTACAACGTTGCATGTCTGTTTGTTTGTCTGGTTACTGACATTGGCCTGGTATGAGTTTAATTGGCATTATCGCTATATAGTCCGTTTCTGCTCCGGGGGCAGAGAACGACTCTTGCTGGTTTTGAATGGACGCTGGTGAGACATTGCTCTTTCAGGGAATTGGTAGGTTCATCAACTTTCCAGCCAGTTTAAATCACTCTCATGATGATACTTGATAGATCCTATGAATAGTTATTCGGCTCTCAGTGGATTGCCTAGATAATCAAGCGTGTTCTATGAATAACCCAAGTGACTTTGGACACGTTGATCTAGGATTGAACGAATATTTGACCTTGGTCAATTCAAGCGAAAAGAGCCAACCAAGGCCTAAGTAGCAGGTATCATACAAGGCGAGAAGTGGGCAGGCAGCATACCACATCTGGTATATATAAACACATTATCATCCTAATCTTCATACGCATCATCATACATCGTCATTTCGCAACCCACGGCGGTAAGGGGCCTCCTCCGGCTACGGCCCGAAGCAGCATCATCTCCCGACCCTTCTGTTTTAGGCGAAAATAAAAAGAGTATAACTAGTCGGTCGCGTTGATCAGACGACGCGACCCTTAACCTGCTTGAAGTCCTTAAGGTAGATGTTGCGCCAGAGCATGACGGCGGGGATGCAGAAGGCGAGGACGGCGGTGGCGCTGATGAGCATGTAGCGCTGGGCGGCGGCGTAGGCGAGGTTGATGGCGTCGCGGGTGGGGGAGCCGACGGGGTAGGAGAGCTGGACGACGATGTCGCCGTATATGTTCGCGAAGTCGTCCATGGCCTCGGCCGGCAGGTACTCGGCGAGCCTCTGGGGGAAGACTCCCGTCCAGATGGCGGCGGCGACGGTGGCGCCGATGCCGCCGCCGACGTTAGCGAAGAGGCCCTCGACGGCGATCACGACGGCCACGTGCTGGTGCGCCGCCGCCGCCATGACTGCCACCTGCTCCGCGATGACGCACGCGCCGCCGCCAAACGCGATGAAGATCTGGCACATGACGATGTAGCCGACGTTGACGCCTGGCTGGCGGAAGTGGATCATCAGGCCGACGCCGAGGATTGTCAACGGCACGCCCACGTACAGCGCCGTCCACTTGAAGCGGCCGGTCCAGCGGATCAGCACGCCGAAGATGATGGAGCTAATGCAGGAGCCGATCGTGTAGATGTTGGAGATGTAGCCGGATGTCGTGATGGAGAGGTTGAGCGGGACCTGCATAAAGGAGGTGAAGTAACCGGCCCACAAGTAGAACTCGACGAACAGGGCCGCGGCGAGGACGCAGCCACCGACAACCGTTCGGTCGGTCAACAATTCCCACGGCAGGAATTTAACGGGCGCAAAGTACTTCTCCCATAGCGCGGCGCCGATCAACATGAGACTGCCAAAGATAATGAGGCATATGACCAGAGGACTCCTCCACCCTTCCGCCTGGAAGGAGTAGATGTTAAACGGAAGGAGGAAAAGTGCAAAGCCGCCCATCACGAGGAGCAGGCAAATGACGTCGAATTCCCAGAAATAGTGCTGAATGGATTGCCAGGTCGTGCGACCGCTCTTCCTCGGGATCACCAAACCCATCTTCTTAGCCTTTACGTAGTTGTAAGTAAACAGGTAGAACAGAGGCAGACACATCAAAGGGGTAACGATGGCAAAGACACCATAGCCCCAGCGCCAGCCGATACCCTGGATAACGTGTTCGGCTAGAGGACTGCTAATCCAGGTCGTGATGATGTAGGGCGAGGAGATGAACCCGAGCATAAGACCTCGATTCTTCAGGTGCGACGTATCGGCAATGAAGATGATCATCGCGTATCCGATGCCGTTGTATCTAGAATATCCCACATTAGTCGAGGGTTCAATGGCTGTTGTGAGCTAGACAGGAATCACTCACCCGACCCAGTAGAAGACCTGCGCGGCCGCGTACATCTCGACGTTGACGCAAGCAGCCATCATAATAAGTCCGATTGTCAGGATCATGCCAGAAAGCAAGAAGCCTTGGGGACGGCCCCAGATGTCGAGGATCTTGGCAAGTGTGAGCTTCGAGACACCGCCAATAATTTGCGCCATGACATTCGTAGTCGAGGTTAGCGAATGTTGGTTAAAGCTACTGGTCACGTAAGGAGTCAGGAAACTACCCATTCCTTGCTCCATAGCGTCGATGAAATAGATGATCCAGATGCTATCAAATGGTCAGCCAGGAATCGCTGAAAGGAAACCCGACAGAGGGGACACCCACAAGACGTAAGCCATGATGAGATGGTTTCTTGACCACACCTTGGTGATAGCTTCAATCTTCTGGACACCGGCCTGGGCGTTTTTGTCAATAGCGTCTTCGTCGCTGTCGCTGTGACGGTCGTCCTGATGGTCGCCCACCGGCTCTTGCAAGCCGGTTTCCTTGTCTGCTGGCGACTGGCCATCCAGCTCGGCCACTGGCGCCTCTGATGGGGTGACAAGCTTGGTCGAGAATGGATTCCTCATTGTGGATCGCAGGGCTCCCTATTATGGTGAATGGCCTATTCCAGAGGAGCCAATGTATGACAAATCGCTACCCGCAGCACTTTGAACACCTCACGTAGGACCAGCTTTGCCTACGAGAGAAGGCGGCGATAAGTATGAGACGGGAACATGGGACTATTTAAACGTCTCTCTGAGCAGACAGGGATCCGAAAGTCGGACATGCACGCACGGCGAGATCACTGCATGCCCTGTGGCTCTTCTCTAGGACCTGGCCCATGTCTCGCGTACATGGCACTTGGCACCTCGTAGGGTACGGGCTGAACGACTTACAGCGGGCGAAACTCGCACCTCAAAACGGAATAAACCTGCACCCGGAAACTACGAAGGTGGGAAGGATACGCATGTAACCTTGTCACCTGCGTACAGTACCTAATCAGAATGGTCGAACAGGACGCCTGCATCGGCAGCTTATTCCAAAAGTGGTATGTCAATACGCAGAACGCCGCCCTGCGTTGACTGCCAGCATTCATGGATTCAATCTACCTAGCTTGCTTCCACCTTGCCTCTCGCCCTTGCGATCGGCGACCTTTGAAACTTTTCCCACTCCGGTGACAATCTTCTTCGATGGCGAAAAAATTCTCTCTTTTCTCAACTAGGAGTGTTACGACCGCATGCCAAGCAACTATAAAAACAATCTGCCCATTGGATATCAAGTCTACTTGGCAACGGCTTGGCTTACGCCCTGCTAGTGATGTTCGAGAGCCTTTGATTGATTAGATCAACCCGTGGGGGGCCCAGGCTAGAAGCTCGGACTAGCCGCATCCAGAGCGCTCGGCGGTGGTAAGATGACACGGGGTGATGAACAGAACTGGGAAGAAGACTTGGCGAGCTGAAGAATCCCTGACCAAATTTTATCTGATGGACTGATTGATAAGATAAGTTTGATCGCGGGTAACCAGTCGATCCCGGCTGCTGGTCACTATGGATTCCTGCCAATGCTGCATATGCAGGTCGAGTCGTGCATGCCCCAATAATAGTCTGGCGCCAACATGAGACCTTTTGTCAAGGACCCAATAGTTCGGTTCCGTTAGGTCCAGTATGTCAGGGTGATTCCTAGCTAGGTGTCCGAGAACGGAGCGAAGTGCATCATTCGAGCCCAAAACTCCAACAGGTCAAGTATGAACTGTCATAGTGGCTTATAGTATCTGGGGGTCGATGAGCTCTTGGGAGGTCTAAGGAACCTCGTGCATTCGAATCGTGACACCAGTGTGGACACCAGATATCCCATGATCCTCTCGCTGTGGTGTCCTGGACCGCTGGGATAGTGATGAATGAATCTAATCTGGTCTACGAGAGATCTCGTCATCACGCAGCGACCCGCCGTAGAAGTATATACATACTGTTGGCAAAGACTTTTAAGCTGAGTCTTCCCTAGAACTGGACACGTCAGCATCGAATCTCGAAGTTATCTGGCGCGGCGCCTAGTAGTCTGGAGAGCGTCCTAGCAACCTGGGGTGGCGTAAACATTCGTTGCCTCGAGAACTGTAACACCTAGTTTTCCGATCTATCTTCCCAGGTCTAGGTACGATAAATGAGATGGTGCAACATCAGAAGCGAGGGTTCCTAGAGAATATGAGCTCAAACTTGACATTTGACGGGTAGATTGCGTAATTTTGTGTATCGCAAAGGGCTGCTTTCTTCCATTCATAGCAACCGGTGAGTTAATTATCGCCTTGAGACAAGGCATTTTTTAATGCCCTCAGTCTAAGCTCTGATTTCGAGCTAAGGGTCCCTGTCGACGAGCTACTGATACTTCAAGGGCTCAACCCGGTCGGCGGAACCGAAAACACAAGGGCCAGCGTTACTGCCGCTTCCTACTGCAGGATACAGTTCATTTCCGGGTCCACCCTCCCAATGTGCTGCAGGTGGTTTAAAGATGTTGATTTCGGCCAAGTACCAGCGAGATCCCCAGGTCCACATGCCGTTGAAACAGGCATTACGCACTACTGAGCTGCTTTCTTTGGCGTACTGAGTATCAGGCCGAATTGTAACATCCTTGTCAGCTACTTTCTAGTGGCACGCCTAATGGCATTAGCTATATCGAAGGTCACGAGCATATCTGATTCGATATGATTCAGATTCGGCCTCCTTGGATACCAGCTCGAAAGGTTTCAATCAGTGACCAGTTTGCCATCCTACCCCCCCCTCCCAATTCTTTACTGGATCTGTCTACCAGGACTAGGTTCTGATTTTCAATGGGCACCTATGAGATATCCAGAGTTCTTATACAAATGCGAAAAGGCAGAAGCATGGGGATGGATGTCAGCTCTAGCGGAGGAGAATTCGCGAATCTGAGAGTAGAATAAATTGGTTAATTGTCATAGGAAGAATGATGTATCTGATCCAGGAGAAGTAGTTTGGGAATATGTTTTGCTGCACGTGATAGATTCCGACTAAGGCGCATTTAGCCTAGCGTACCTTAGCTTACCTAACCAGTGTACTTCTTCGGAAACAACCAAAATTTTGGGATACGGGAAGCTCTTGCCCGCAGTCGCAATCGAGAACCTCTTCCGCGCGACAGACACGAAAAAAATGTCGGCCTCCCAGAAACCCATTCGTCTCCCGCCCCTGAAGGTCCTCCGGGTCCGCAACCCGAACGGCCAGCGCGAGCGCCCGTGCATGGCCATCATGTCTTCGGTGTTGGGTACGTCCTCACCCTCCCCTCCCCTGCACTGTCTGGTCTTCACGCCGACCAAGGAAAGCTATCGGCTCTGCAAACATTGACTCACCTGCGATATAGCATGCTGGGCGTCGGCGGGATACAGCACGGCCGGGTGCGCACAAGTCGAGCAGGCGCTGAGGAACTGCATGGACGGCCCGCAGCCGTCGCCCCCGAGGAGCAGCGAGGTCAACTACCACCTGGGCCGCTTCAAGGACAGGCTCACGGCGCAGGCGAAGAAGAAGAAATAAGCGGCCCAGTTGGTTGGAGGCATGACAGTGCGTGGAGATGAAGCGTGATGGGTTGACGAATGAATTGTACGATGGGAGACGTTCGGTTCGTAGGACGCCGGAGACGGTGGAATGGGCCCACTCGATGACATCGACGCCTTCATGACCGAAAGCCCTCGTGCGGGCAAATTACCACCTCGAGCTTCATGATCACAGAAGAGGATGTGGTGGCTGGTACCCCGTGATGTGGATGCGCTTCCACGGCCAGCCCTTCGATCAGATTTACGTCCCACCACGGTACCAACCCCAACACTACGCAAGATGCATATGTACAATAATTGGGTTCGGAAAATGCACTGAAGAGGCGTTGAGGCTCATTAGCCAGAGATGATTCCACATATCACGATGGCACGGAATACGTATTTCAAAAAAGAGTCCATACCAAAGCATGGATCTTGCGTCATGATATGACAACTTGAAAGTTTTATTGAACGCTGGGTCCATCTGCTTTAATCCATAAAATCGGCTGCTGGCCTGTTACGTTGATATGGTCTTTATACGCGAAGAATCAAGCCAAAATCGATAGTATGGGGCATACTCGCCGAGGTTGAAACCTTTACGAGTTAAGCTATATACGACCAACATCTCCCCTATATACAAATCCCGCCTCCAATCCCCACCCCGGCACGACTCGCCCTGTCGCCCTTCTCCCCTCCCTCTCTCCGCATCCCCATCCGCTTTTCCAACTCCCGCCCTCCTCTCGTCCTCATTTCCAGGGGCCCTGCCATAACACATCGATCAGCACAGACAAGGCAGGTGCAGCGTCTGGTAGTTGGAGCACGTGCGCCCGCTGGGTGTCTGGCTGCCAGTCTGCAGGTACACCTGCCAGTAGTCGCCGTCGAGCTGGCAGGCGAGGAAGTTGAGCTGGCGGCCCCAGCTGCTGCCACGCGTGGTGATGATGGTGTCGCCTGTATTTCCCTCGGGGATGGTGGTTAGCGAGTGGCCTATGGTTTGTGGGCTGTGGATTGCGGTATAGGTGTGTTGAATAAGGTTCATCTTTTTCCCATGGCGTGTCTATTTGCCCAACCTCTTTGCTTCCTCCTGAGTAGTTCCTCCTCATCGTACACCCACTTCGATGTACCTGGGGAGGAGGTCCTGCCCCTCTACTCTCTTGAGGGTTAAGATATGCTCCAGCCGGCCATCCATCCACGATCTCTCCATCCCTCATCTTCGAAACCAGGCGGGGGAAGCGCGAGAGCTACCTATCGCCGATAGAAAAGAGGAAATAGAGTAGGATCGATAACAGAAACAAGCATACCTTCGAGCCCCCAGGCGCTCGTGGCAGCGCTCTCGCCGAAGACGAGCGTCCTGTACGACGTCGACTCGCCCTCGGCGATGTTGAGGTACATGCTGGTGTTGGTGCTGCGGATGGAGCCGTTGATGTCGAAGTACTCGCTCTCGGACTCGGGACCCACGACGGGGACGGTGGCTTAAGACCGTCGCGGCTTGTGTTAGTATTCTCTCATGGGCACTCTTCGCATACGTATACATATATCTTTCCAGTCACCCGGAACGGTGCTGAGAGTGGGAGAGTGAAGGAACAACGTGGTTGCGCGGCCTCTCTCGAGCCGAGACATGGGCGGCAGCCGTAGTATGATAGATGCCGTCTCCATACGAAACCCAGAACTTCGAAGACAACAGGGGCAAAATACAAAAAGGAAGGCAACTCACGATCTTCCGGATAAGCCTGCAGGTATAGGTGGTAGATGGGACTCTGCACGCCGCGGATCTGCTCTGGCTTCGCGTGAGCCGGGAGCACGCCCAGGGCCAGAGCCAGCAGGGGCCAAGAGAAGTTGGAGCGCATTTTCTTTTCCCGATTCGGACTCTCTTTTATTCTTCCACCGGCAGTATTTAGATCGACCTTAAAGAAATGCTTCCCGGTGACCGTAGCTCGAAGTGCAATCCAAAGAAACGGGAGTATGCCAAATCTGGCTGGATGGAACGCGCGGCCGGGTCTATGGGCTATGGGAAAACAGGGGCACGTTACACGATGTGTGGAAACACGAGAAGCAACCAAAAATCTCAAAACACGCAGTCGATCAACGGGATAGACAAGGCACGCCTATACATATATATGTGTGTGTGTGTACATATAAAACCCACCAGGGCCGGTTACCCGTCTCCGCCTCTACATAGGATGCGGAGATGGGGTTTGTTATTAGCCCGGAAGAGGCAACCTACGGAGGACGCGAGTCCGTAACCACATACATGCAAACTTACACACTTAGATTCATTAGAGCTAGCAATCTATCTTACTTAACTGCTGAACGGATGAATTATATGGAGATTAGGAGAGTTGACAGGTAGGTAGGCATTCAGTTGAACTTCACCCGTGTTAGCTCGGGTGCAGGCAGCCCAACATTTCAGTCTACCTAGGAACGGCCGTTCATAAGCCTAGCTCTACAGATCTTCTGCTTCAAATATTACAGGCGGAGACGTTCAATCAATAGAAGGCATGCAACATTCAATACCAACGACAAGAAACGAAACAGTCACGCAGTTCTTCCGTTAAAAACTAACTCGAGAAAACCAGTCTATTGGCAATTCCGCCAGCTACCTACTAATATATCTACGTCAAGACTCACTGTCCACGTCTCCCCAACCCCGGTTTCCGCACCGTGCTTAAATTAACTCCGGGTAACGTTTCAGAGCCAAGAGCCTCTCCCGTCTGCTCACTCATAGACAGGAAAAGGAATCTCTGACTCTGGTCGGGGCATCCCCTCTGAGCAGTACAGCCTTGGTCCGTTCGGAGAGGGCGGTTATTCTCCGCGATGTTGACAACACTGGACGGACAGCTGAGGGGAGACGTCAATATACCCGCCCGACACATCGCACACTCTTGCGCAATTTCCCCAATAGCCACCCCTTCTCCTATACAATAGCCGGCTGGCTGGCTCTCTAGCTCGCTTTCGCGAACGCCCTTCACAGGGAACCCGATTCCGGATGCACAAAACCAGAGAAAAAGAGGAAACAAAAATCCTGACAAGGTGACGGGAAAAGCAAGAGGGGGAAAGTAGCTCGAGAGTGGGTAGGACTACCCCTATCCATGCCGTTGTATAAACTAGCGCCGTATCCGTAAAAGAAAACACCCCCCGGGAAATAAAGCCATTAAATTGTAATAGATATTCAAGGAGGAAGAATTTCAGATAGATAAAGGGGAGGGAGACCCGAGACGGAAGTGCGTGTCTGTCCGTTACGACAGAACGTCCGTAAAATGAGTGGACGATTCGAGGTTGTAGTCTTGTAGTCGAAAAGGGGGGAAGGTCAGATAAAGAGCGCCTTTGAATGGTCGTTATTCCTTGGCAGGGTGAGGATCTGCTCCCGATATATGTCGAGGGAATCCAACAGCCAAGTAGACCGGGTATCCACAAAAAGAACGAACAAGGTATTGCTATAGCCAATGCTTCTGAGAAACGAGTGCGAAGTGCCCATCTCGATATCGAGATGGATCCCCCAAATCGACCACTGTGCAGTTTTTGACCGGAAGAGATCCGATCTGGTATCGCAAATATGTCCAAGAATCGTAATAGTCGTGAAACGAGCGTCGTAAGAAAATATGTGGTATAGGAAAACTGTATCTAAGAGATGGTATCAAGTAGTATAACGATGAATGACGATGCTTCGGTCTATGCAGAAAGTAGAACGTAATGCAACGCGCCGCTTCCCATGTGTCTGAATCCGATGAAAGTCCTTGAAAATTTCTCGTATCCGCTCGCAGTTGATGTTTCACGAATGTCTCTAGAGTATGTTGCTTAGTTATTCGTGGAGTGGGATTGCCCATTGTGGCCACCGCTCCCCGTGTGCGGGTTGTCGAGTCAAGTCAATCAACCCATGTCACCAACGCAGAAAAGTTCTATTTCTCCGACGCCGCCCGAGTACATGTCGCGCACACCTTCTCGCCATTCCAGGAATGCGATCTGGATATCGTCATCACTTTCAATAGTCACAAGGTCGCCATCCTCGTCCCGATATCGTAGCCTCAGATTGCCCTTACCAATCGAGCTGCTCGTGGACCGTGCGAGTTTCGCGTCGATCCGGTCGATGAGCGACTGATAGGTGATATTGAATGCGACGACTAGCGTGAAATATGTTCCGTTGTCGCAGACCACCTTGACCTTGAGTTGCGTCGGGATTGGGAGATCCGGGCTGGACAGGGGATTGCCCTGCGTGGCCGTCCCGAGCGGCGGGGACACCGGCGCCTGGTTGTTTAAGTTAAGAGGGTGCGGCACTGCTGACGCGGACGCGCCTGGTTGACTCGGTGTCGGTTGTCGAGAATGGATGGGCTGCGAGGGAAATTGTGCCAGCGTTCCACCGTATTGCCCGTTCTGGAGACGTTCCCGCTGGGCACCGGGGCTCTGGGTATTGGTCCGGACCGGGAGGTCTTGTCTAGGAGAGCCAGTCTGGGATCGCGGGATGTTAGCGTCGTGCGCTGGATGGAGATGGGGCGGAATCCCTGGGACCGCCGGTACCGGGGTCGTATTGTTGGTCCGGCGGGCGTTAGTCTGCCCGTTGATATCAGGGGTACTATAAGATCGATTGCGGTACTGTTGTGCCTGTTGCGCCAGGGTCTGCGGCTGCGAGGCCATGACTGGCATGGATGGCCCTCTTGGCGCCCTCCCGTTGATACCATATGCATTAGCTGGAGACGACCCGTCCCGTGAAGGCGCGCGGGGCATGGCTGGTGCAGTATAACGATTGTTGTCGTCTCGCCCATTCTGAGGAGTTGCAGTCCGTGGGAAGGGATACTGATTCTGTTGATATAAGGTGCTGGCTGTACTCGTCCGCGAAGAAGCGGGCGAGTCGACGGTAGGGGAGAAGTACGATTCCCCTACCCGCTGTCCTGGCGATTGCGCGCCGCCTCCGTGGGTCTGGAGGCTGAGTGCTCCGGGGGGAGCCGGAAGAGGGAACCTTGGAGGCGGTGCCCGGGCGGCGCCTGCGAGTGATATGTTCATGCTCTCGTTCGTCGCCGAGCGGCTCCTTAGGCTTGCGTTTGACCCATTGTGAGGCATAAGCCCCCCCGAGGATGCAGTAGATGAGACGAGGCTTAGATTCGATGAGGATACTTGACCTTGCGGCGGTTCGTCCTCCTCCTCGTCATCTTCTTGTTGTGCATAGGGGTTCTCGATGTTGTTGACATTGCGCATCCACGCAAAATCTGGAGCAGCCTGATCGGGGCTAGCAGCCGACGTCGGAGCATTTCCCTTCCTCTGTGTGTCTAATCCTGTGGCCCACTTCCTCATGGTCTCCTCGTTAGTGAACTTAATAATGAAGTTCTCTACACCCGGATCGCCTTTCCACCATATCTGTACGGTGTAAGACCCTGGACCCATTTGATGGTATGATTAGCTGGGTTCTTTGACTCGTGGCTGGGGGGATTCTTCTTTACCTGGCTTTGCCAAGGAGACGACGTCAGTCACGTTCGTCATGAATATCCTTCCCTTGAGCTGAAGCTTGTTGTTCTTGTTTCGAGGTCGTGGTGTATTAGACTTGTTCTTATCCTTCTTGCTCTTGTCCTTATTCGGATTTATCTCCTTGCAGCACAGCAGAATGCACTCGAATAGATAGATCTCATACTGAACAAGATCGTTAGCTTCGCGTTCAGCTCGGCCTGATCGGGTGAACGCCCCGGGTCTGCTTACATCCTTCTCTTGCTCGCTACGGCCAGTAATGACAGTGTACACCCCGTGCTGTAGTAATCTCCCGAACTGCTCGACCCTGTGGTTTTTCCAGTCGTCTACCCTACCTATCAACTCTTCTAAAGCTTCGTCCAGGACGTTGCGCTCGACTGCCTCATTCGCCTTCTTAAGGATTCGTTCCGCGGCGTCAATACCTGCCGTCAGGTCCGCCTGGGCCGTAGGATCGTCACCACCGTTCTTTGTGACATCCTTCGAGAGGTCCTGTTGACTGTTAGACTCTCGGTTCGCGGCACGAGGTGGAAGGGTTACAAGCCTTGAGCAGCAACGGATACTTGACCAGTCGTTGCATCGGCTTTAACAGGAAACCGTCGAGCGTGTTGAAGTCACATGCGACGGGATGCCCAGTCTGCTGAATCTTATCAAAAACCTGCTTCGCCAAGGCAGCGGCCTTACTTTGGTTTGCGATGAAAGGTTGATAAATGTTGAAAGCCTCCTCGAACGTCACGAACGGGTTGCCCCATTGTTGTGATGACGGCGGGAGAGAATTTGTGGTCTCGACGCGGATCAGGAAACGCCTCTGGAAGTCCAGAATGGCGTTTATGTTGAGGAATATTTGGTGGACAACATCGCCTGGTATTATCCCCTTCTGCTCGAGCGTCTTTTTCAGGTCGTGCAAGTTCTCGAGATCTTGGACGTATTTTCGTTCGGTGTTGACCATTTCACGGAGGATGTAGTCGCGAGTGCTCATCTTTGTGCCGGGTAAGGTGAGATTGGTATCTTCAGGATATGGCGTCGTTTGTTGTAGAACCCCACGCTGTTCTGCGAGGTCCAGGACATGATTGACGACTTGGGTGACCTATCAGTGTGTGCGAGGGTTAGTGGGACGTCTTTCCTGGAGACGAGCGGAATAATAAAGCGTTGTGAGGTCCCCACAGAGGCAGGATTGATCGCGATGGAACGTACCTTTACCAGGCCCGTAGTATCATTCCCCGTGAGATCGGCCACGACGAAGAGCTGCTGTGCGGGTATATGAAGGTCCTTCATACAGGCCTCGACGAATTTGAAGATGGCGAGCTTGGTCCGCTTCGCTTCGTTAGGAGATGGGCCGACGGCGAGCGGTTCAGCGGGTTGCAAGGAGTTGTTGTAGATAGCGAGCAGAGGATGGCCGGCCCGCAGCAGATTCCATAGGGATTCCACCGGCCCATCTTCGCCGGCCTGTAACTGCTGATCGAGGTTTTCGAGGTAGGGTTCGAAGCCGGGGAGTTGAGCTAAGCGCTGTCGCAGTGCTACGCAGATTTGGTACAGAGACCTCGAGGCATCGGCCTGCTGGTTGATGATGTTTGCTGTCGCTACGGGATTACTGTTACCTGGTGCTACAGTGCCTGGAGTTCCATTCATCGAAGGTGCTGGCGACGCCATTCTGGTCGAGTTGACGGCCGTCGAGCCGGACCACTGACTAGTCCTCGGTCCACTAATCCCCGAAGAAGTCGGTACGCCACCGAAATGGTTGTTGTTGGCAGGAAAGACGGGGGCCGTATTGGTCCTTAAAAGGGCCGGAGCATGTGCCATAGTGCTGCTATGACCACCACCTACTCCATGCGCCTCCTCACTGCGCTATATCGTGACCCCTCCTTTTTGGAAGAACGAAATTCTCCTCTCCAGTTCCCCCTTTTTTTCTCACTTTGCCCTGCTATTCGAATATTGATTTGATTCTTATCCCCGCTTTTTCTGCGGATTAGACGGGCGGGAGTCCCGAGCGACAAAAAGAATGGTCAGTTGGTGTCGAGTCGAAAGGGGATATCTCGAGTGCCTAGAACGCGCGAAGGTGATGGCAATGGCGGGTATGTAGACGGGAGTTCGTGATATAGTTCGTACGGGGTATGTAAGGTGTGGTTCGTGTTGTAAATTCTGATGGTCAAGGCGCGCAGGGGTGGGGGCTTTTTCGGTATCGTTGGTCGTTGAAGAAAGGTTGATTTGCCGTACGTAAGCTAAAGTGGTGAATGAATGGGTTTGTTCTGTCGGTGGTGATGGTGGAGATTGGTGACAACAAGGATGATGCAAGTTTCGGGTGATCGATGGGAATCCTTCGGTTCGGCGTACTTCGTGGTGGTGGTGCTGGTTATATGTATTGGGTCGTCGTAGTGCAACTCCAGATTCAGACAACCCCCTAAATCACTACGAGCTCACTATTGTAGTGCCCGGATAATGAGTGGATGGGAGAATGAATGGGTGGGTGGTCGTGTCGGGGGTGAGGAAGTACCGGTAGATGAATGAATGGATACAAAATGAATGCGGCTTGCCGTTATGTCTTGTATTGTCCCTTTCGCTTGCTCTCTCTGTCTCTCTCTCTCCCTCTTCTTCTCCTCATCTCACGCCCCAATACAGACAATGTATGTAGGGAGATTAGGAGGTAGGGAGGCAGGTTGTTGATAGATGATCCCTGAATTATTAGCTGCGGCCCTTCTCCCCCCTCTCTCTTTCGTTTTGACTCTCCCTTCTTGTCCTTATGACGCTAGTTCTATAACTCCAATTGTCCAAGTCGTGTCGGGTTCGAGTCGAGGCTTTTGTTCTTTTCTTCTTCTTCTTCTTCTTCTTCCTTTCCCCTTCTGGCCTCTCTGAATACTACCCTTCTCAAAGGGGGACTCCGTGGGTCTAGCGTCGCAAGCTCTTGCTTTTGAGGAATTAGAGAGGGACTCCTTGGGCCTGATTTCTTTTCTCCTCACCGAACCCAAAGTACTAGTTTTGTGCCGGGTGCTGGGCGGCGGTGAATGGGGTGCAAACTTCAGGGTCACCTTCGATGAGTTACCGTACTATGTCTCCCTGGGCCCCATTCAAAAGCAATTAACCAACGTCCTTCTGTCGTTATAGACCTATAGGGTTAGTGCATGAATCGCCATTTACCAAGTGTAGCAGGCAGGTTGACAGATTGCTTGCAGAAACAGGGCTGGTTTAAGTCTTAGGCCTTTTTAGGACGGGCGACGGCGTCTTACTAGGTCTGGTCTATGTAAGTGGATTAGGCTAACGCGGATGCAGGTGTGGGGGAGAAGTGCATATGGATAGGGATGGATGTGCCTACTACCGGGAAGCACATAGGTAGGTAGGTAACCTTAACTTGACATATCCATAGGTGCGGTGCTCCGTAAGGTAACCTGGAAGTTAGGGTATCAGTAGGGGGAGGATATGAAACATTGGGTGAGTGGCAACTACCTGACCTGTACCACATACATACCCTAGGTGGATGTACCTATGTAGTAGCTTGCAAACTGCGCTGGCCCTACATGGAGACAGTCTGGCAGTCAGTATTGATTGATTGAACAGCTCCGGACGGGAACTAGGGCGGTTATAGTATGTCACCTTAGGTCTTTTATGTGGCTACATAATAGCCAGTTATATCAACTATGTCCTTCTTCATCCTCATGTAAAGATATTTAGTCGGCGGCTGCATTACACCCTAAGCTGGCTGCTTTCCGAATCGGGTGCTAATATGAAGTGATCACCTGGTCACGATGTTGGAGGCTATTCATTAAGTTATCATAATTCCCACCGTACATAAGCTGCCGTTCCTGCGTATGCAGCGGACTAGTCTGCATGCAGTCTGTTTCTCGGGATTACCGTTGGCTATACTTATTAGCAATCTATAGACCAGGTTCAATTTATTCCCGGGTTCTTTTTCCGCAGATTTGGTCAAAGTACACGGTCTATCTCATAGGCGGGTTCTTAATTCCTGTAGTGAGAAAGGTGAACGATACAGTCTACACGTGTAGGTGCTTCCATCCTCCTCACAGAATCTTCACGAGCCTATGTATGTTGCAATCTGATCTTCAGAAACAGCTGCACGAAACTGAGCACACTGATACTCTACTTCAAGCGCATCGTAAGTAGATCTGTTACAGTAACAGTCAAGTAGTGATGGGTTCATGCCACATGGAGATAGGGTGGATACATAAGTGCATGTAGCCGGAATCCATTCATATTGGGCATTAATTCTTAAGTCGAGTCCCAAGGGCCGTTTCAGGTCCTCTTATGCGGTTATTCAGTAACATCGCGTTTACCGTCGATGTTTCTACAGACAATGTTACCCCTCCTCAGGTCTGGCGACGCGTAGTGCAGAGCGCCTAATCACTACATTTACAACCGGAGGAGGCGAGAGCTTCCATCCAGAGCGGTAGATGGACTTGACACCATCTGCTATGAGATCGGTCCTGACATTTTGGACCCGCTTCCCTTCCCATCCAGCCATTTAGGCAGCCTACTCACCTGGCTCACTAAGCGGTTGGGTGAATAACGGCCCCCCGTGACAGCCTCGAAATCAAGAAACATCTACGTCCAAACCCTGTCTCGGAAATTGGGAAGTCTCTGCAGGTCGCTTGGCCGGCCAGCTGACTAGAGGGCACACATCCAGCAAGTGATTGCATCGTCACGAGCAGTTTTCTACATGTACGAGGCTGTTGCATGCTGCGTGCGTGTGTGTGTCTATAAAGTCTCCGAGTCGTATCAATTTAACCTTCTGCTCTGCGTGCATGCAGCTGAGCCCCCAAGCATTAGCTACCCTACCCGGCGGGACGGCCCTTAGCGATAACACTTTCTCGAACCTATAAACCCGGTTCCAATCCTGCGAACCGCATGTGTTATCATGATTCAACGTGCAAACGTCCATGACCTTACGGGAATCAACAGCTTTGGGTCCATACAGCATGATAAAGCAGGCAATCGCCATGCCACCAGCTAACGACTCACCCAGGCTTACGGTTACAGTACTATGGGATTCGACTACGAAGTACAGGGAGTCACATCTGTCACAAGAACTCCCCATCCAACTTCAGCTCGAGGATCCCCTTACGTACTGTACTACCCACCATCACCGTTCGCCAAGCCTTTGCTGTTGACAATGTGGGAGAACGTGGGAACCCAGCGGCATGCCATCGTCGATACCTGGTTGGGGTCCCATTTTGATGAGAATATATGGATATTTGGGGTCATCATCGCCACAACCAAGAAGCAGAGTTTCAACTGACCAAATACTCGAGATAGGTCCTGACGAGGGTCCAAAAAGGGTCCCGAAAAGTGCCAATCTTAAATAAAGCCACGCGGCTTAAAAAGGAGACAATACATATCCCGAAGCACCCAATCATCAAGACACTCCTTTTTAAACTCGAGGACTTTTTAAACGACGTCTCAGGGGGTCGGGCAGTCTTTTGAGGTCTTACCAATTGCTCTAGACGATCATCAGCAGGTGGGTTGGGAAGCGGCAGCTTCAGGGATCGCAAGTTTTGAAACATCCCCCTTATGCAGGTCATCCTAAACCCCCCTAAGAAACGTTCCTTCGAAGCGTCCGAACGACCCCGCCATGGACGGGGACCCCACCTGCCACAATTTGTCTGGACTGCCCCTCGAATGACGCTATCCCACGTCAAACACCTTCCCATTTGAAATAGTCAAGCTGCGCAAAGGCTGAATAAAATGCATCAAAACCGACCTCGACAGGCTCGACTCTACTAACAGTATTATGTTTTATCTCATAGCTGAGATGAGAGCTCGGGTTGAGCCGATCTCAGCTGAAGGGATGAAGTCGCATCAGCCTCGAAGCCACAACATACGTGGTCGCGGGTCTCGTGGACTGGGCTCGCTCGCTCACCTCCTAAGCATGTAGCAAATCAGCAAATCGGGAGAGTATTGTGCGGTCTGGTGATACTACCGAACATTAACCCATCACCTCCTGCCTATGACAGTAGCTACCTACCTTACACTGACCCTCGCTCTGGGCTGTTTGGACTTCGGTTGCTGCTATGCCCGCCCAATCGGTATATTTGGGACCCAACATTCCTATGGTGCCTCTCGGTCCAATATATTAATTTCAAGTTCCAAAATTCGCGGCCGGTGTATGATGCCAGCCAGAATTGGCAGCTTGTTATGATGACGCAAGCATCGGTCCATCTGAATTCGGTGCTAATCCGCCTTGTTGAACTCTGTCGGATCGTGGCACCTCAACTAATCTTTCTGGCCGAGGAGATAACCGTTGCGGAGGCATTTTCCCTGTTCAGTGGAATGGGTTGAGTTGTCTGCAGGACTACTCAAAGGGGAACTGCCTCGGCCTTCGCACGCCACCTAGACAGCCGGGAGCGGAATGCTACATAAACGACCTAAACATCTTTATATGATATCGTCTCTCCAAGAGCATACCGAACAGAGCCTGAATCGTTATGATTTGAACAACTCGACTATCATTTGAGAGTAAGCCCGCTATAAACACGAAGGGGATGTTGAACATCTCGATTTCCACCTCTCGTAGCCAGGCTAATGTGCGTGGGTGACAACTTTCCCTTCTAGGAGTTGTCGGAGAGAAGAATCTGGAACACTCAGCTTGCTTATAGCCGTGAGCGCTCAGTGGCGACCAACCGCCCTTGTGTCTGCCCACCAAAAGTGAGATTTATCGAATTGAGCCTAACCACGTCAACCATCAAAGCTCGCGTCTTTAGTTACGACAGGTTGTGCTTATTGCCCAGACTTCCCTACCCCGAGGCGTCCTGGGGCCATACTAAAGAAAAGCAGCATCCGTATATACGTTTGTCTCTGCGGAGAAGAACCACTACTACACAATCATTAGCGAAATCAGTGTCCTCCCTTTCTACACGCAAACTTTTGGCGCACAAACCTTCGTCAGTGCCAAGATCGCTGACAATGTACCGATCCACCCTATCATGTACAGAGTGGATTTTAGACTTTGGTTAAGTTGTTGGAGCTATTGTACAGTTCTACTTTGTAAAAAAAAATTGGAAAGCAAGCTATATGCAGCATACTTAACGACTGCAGTTCATACAACAAAGGTGACAGCTAGTACAGTAAAACAAAATAGTACGACAAAGGTATAACATAGTAAAAAGGTGGCATCGACCAAAAAAGTCCAGAATCAGCTCAGCATGCTGTAAGCCCGTGTTAATAGCTCTTGCGATGCGACCCTGTCCGGATCGTCTGCATCTAGTATGCTGCCTTCGACTGTGGTGACGCGCACCAGTATCTCGATCGCATCCTTGATCCGTCTGTCCTCGAGGTATGCCCTCGCTAGCTCGTGCTCCGATATCAGTCGAAAGTAGTCCTCTTCCTTTAGAATCTTCTTTTGGATAGCCACCACGTGCTCGAATATCTCGATCGCATCCTTAATCCGTCTGTCCTCGAGGTATGCCCTCGCTAGCTCGTGCTCCGATTCCAGTCGAGAGTTGTCCTCTTCCTTCAAAGTTTTCTTTCGGACAGCCACTACGTGCTCGAATATCTCGATCGCATCCTTGATCCATTTGTCCTCGAGGTATGCCCTCGCTAGCTCGTGCTCCGATTCCAGTCGAGAGTTGTCCTCTTCCTTCAGAGTTTTCTTTCGGACAGCTACCACATGTTCGAATATCTCAATCGCATCCTTGATCCGTCTGTCCTCGAGGTATGCTCTTGCTAGCCCGTGCTCCGATGCCAGTCGAGAGTGGTTCTCTTCCTTCAGAATCTTCTTTCGGATAGTCACTACGTGCTCGAATATCTTAATCGCATCCTTGATCCGTCTGTCCTCGAGGTATGCCCTCGCTAGCTCGTGCTCCGATGTCAGTCGAAAGTAGTCCTCTTCCTTTAGAGTTTTCTTTTGGATAGCCACCACGTGCTCGAATATCTCGATCGCATCTTTGATCCGTCTATCGTTAAGGTATGCCCTCGCTAGCTCGTGCTCCGATATTAGTCGAAAGTGGTCCTCTTCCTTTAAAGTTTTCTTTTGGATAGCCACCACGTGCTCGAATATCTCGATCGCATCCTTAATCTGTATGTCCTCGAGGTATGCCCTCGCTAGCTCGTGCTCAGATATTAGTCGAAAGTAGTCCTCTTCCTTTAGAATCTTCTTTCGGACAGCCACCACGTGCTCGAATATCTTGATCGCATCCTTGATCCGTATGTCCTCGAGGTATGCTCTCGCTAGCTCGTGCTCCGATGCCAGTCGAGAGTGATCCTCTTCTTTCAGAATTTTCTTTCGGATAATTATCACGTGCTCGAATATCTCGATCGCATCCTTAATCCGTCTGTCCTCGAGGTATGCCCTCGCTAGCTCGTGCTCCGATGTCAGTCGAAAGTAGTCCTCTTCCTTTAAAATCTTCTTTCGGACAGCTACCACGTGCTCGAATATCTTGATCGCATCCTTGATCCGTCTGTCCTCGAGGTATGCTCTCGCTAGCTCGTGCTCCGATGCCAGTCGAGAGTGATCCTCTTCTTTCAGAATCTTCTTTCGGACAGTTATCACGTGTTCGAATATCTCGATCGCATCCTTAATCCGTCTGTCCTCGAGGTATGCCCTCGCTAGCTCGTGCTCCGATGCCAGTCGAGAGTGATCCTCTTTTTTTAAAGTCTTTTTTTGGATAGCCACCACATGCTCGAATATCTCGATCGCATCCTTAATCCGTCTGTCCTCGAGGTATGCGCTCGCTAGCTGGTGCTCCGATACTAGTCGAGAGTGGTCCTTTTCCTTTAAAGTCTTCTTTTGGACAGCCACTACATGCTCGAATATCTTAATCGCATCCTTAATCCGTCTATCCTCGAGGTATGCCCTCGCTAGTTCGTGCTCAGATATCAGTCGAAAGTAGTCCTCTTCCTTTAGAATCTTCTTTTGGATAGCCACCACGTGCTCGAATATCTCGATCGCATCCTTGATCCGTCTGTCCTCGAGGTATGTTCTCGCTAGCTCGTGCTCCGATGGCAGTCGAAAATGGTCCTCTTCCTTCAGAATCTTCTTTCGGACAGCCACCACGTGCTCGAATATCTCGATCGCATCCTTGATCCGTCTGTCCTCGAGGTATGCCCTCGCTAGTTCGTGCTCCGATTCCAGTCGAGAGTGGTCCTCTTCCTTCAGAATCTTCTTTCGGACAGCCACCACGTGCTCGAATATCTCGATCGCATCCTTGATCCGTCTGTCCTCGAGGTAGGCCCTCGCCAACCAGTGCTGTGATAGTAATTGACCACGATTGTCTTTACCAGCTTGCTCTCTTCCCCACGCACATGGCTCTTCCAAAGCTGTCACTGCTTCTTTAAACCGTCTGTCTTCGTAAAGGCACTGTCCAACGTGAAGTGATAAATCATACCTCTCCCCTATTTGATATTCCCTGCTTCTTTCAAGCACACGCAAGGCATGTGGTAGAAATTCTCTCCATAGCTCATGGTTTACCGGATCAAAAGATGCGAAGACTAATGAGAGATGTTCAATGACATTAGTTTCTGTTTGCTTCACGAGACCATGCTGCTGCAGCCACACTTGTGTCGCCACATGCACTAAACGGTGCATATCAAACATATCTTCTTCTCCTCGCCGCACCAAAAAGGCATATCCGCAAAGGACCCCGATCGCATGTTCCAGTTCCTCCACTGATAGCAGCTTAGGCAATATCGATTGAGGTATGGCTTTCGGCTCGATACAGGATACGAAGGCCAACAAGTCTGCTGCAGCGCTATCCGATCTGCGAATTTGATCGAATGACACGACCCAGGTCATCGCTACCGCGTTCTGCGAACCTGAATAGCGGGTGTTGTCGCGGAACTCTCGGCTCATTAATCCGACCATATCTTGTTCTGCCCCCCGTAAAAGACCAAGGTACCTTTTGATAGGCATTTGGTTCGTATTCAAATATGCCACGGCCTGTACGATAGCTAAAGGCAGGTGTGCGAGTTCTTGAAGAAGCTCCTTGATCACATCCTCATCCTGATCCAGTCCCTTCTGCGTCAATGCCTTCTGAAAGAAACCCATCGCTTCCTCGGAGCTCATCTCTTCCAGGTCGATCAAATCGCCTCCGACCAGCGACACAGCTACCTCTCTCGATCGTGTCGTGAAGAGCGTTAAGCCATTCTCGTTTTCGGGCAAATGTTCGCTTATGCCGCCCGGTTTGTTGGGAGATCCGAATAAAATGTCCATATCATCCGCATTGTCCACAACGAGAAGCCATTTCCCGGCCCTTTCTGACTCGAGTTGCCGTCGTACCGTTTCTTTGAGTTCGTCTTCTTTCTGAATCCGGATGTCAAGGTGCCTCGCTATTTCGGTATACGCCTGATCAAAACTTCCGTTGCTCAAAGCGGGTACCCAGAAGATGGAATATTCTGACTGGGTCTCTTTGACCCAGTAAGCGAGTTGCAGCGCGACCTGGGTCTTGCCGACACCACCGAGCCCAACTACTGCAAGCTTTTGACAGTCTTTCTGGATGAAAAGCTTATCTTTCAGCGTGTCTAGGATAGTATTTCGTCCGGTGAACCGTCTATTCTTGGGAAGCGGGATGTAATAATATGGTTTGCTGACACAATCTGATCTAACGTCAATATGAGAACTGTGCAAGCTTAATGACCCTAAACTAACTGCTTTGCGATATTTCGGCCTCGTCCTGCGCCGCTCTTACCTGCCCGATAACACGGGTAGGGGAAGCTGTCGCTAGAGTTGATTCCTGAGCCCCGCTTTCACGATTATATGGCAACTGACTTAGTATGAACTGCTTGAGCACTCCTATGATGGCACGATATTGTATATCAGTCTTGTCGCCGCACCTAGCAATGTCCATGTGGTTCGCGTCGATGCTCTCGACCGTTTCGATCGGTCTAGGCAGACCAACTTTCGAGGAGAAATCGTCTACAACCTGTTACGGCATGTCTTGTCAGTCAGAGATGTCGGAAATCATATGGATGGGGAAACGTGCCTTTCCATGCAGACCCTTCACACCGGTTATCCCTCTCGCCTCTTGGAATGAATGAATCTTAATATCAGTGTCATGCACTATCCGCTGGAACTCGTCTTGGATATTGTCTAATATCTCATCGTTCACTTCTAATGTCTTGAGGATTCGTTTGTTCGAATCTTGAAGGGTGACGCTGGCGAGGTTCGAAGCAATCCCGCCCCACCCCGCAAATGAACTTCCGCGATGAGGCGTGCCGAGGAAGACGATGAATTTCGTTCGCAACCGACAGATCTCAGATCGGCGTATTGCCTACAGGTGGTTATTGTTAAAGGCTTCTTCCCGCTATCTATCGGGATCGACATACGTCTTTAACGATGAGTCCACCCAGACTGTGCGCTACAAATATGATTGATCCCTGAAGAGTCAGACCGACCAGTTTCGCGGTGGGATTCCGGGTACAATCTCACCTCACTTGGAATCTCCCGCTCAAGCTTTACGGCAAGGTCTCGACCATGTTGCGATACACTATTCTGATTATTGGCCGCGAAAAGGCCCCCGATCACGTCGGCATTGTACCCATACGTCCATACTGTCGCTTCGGGTATATCTTCGGCAAGGAAGTCCCGTGGCCAGAACACCTTATGCTCCGGTACAGATGTCCCAATGTCCTTATCGGTGTCATTACTAGCAGTTGATGCCGCTCGTCTGGGATCGAGGAGTTTCTTGAAAATCGATCGCTTGCTTGGGGTTGCTGTACGTTCGTGCTTCTCATTTCGGCTGTCCTCCCACGTCGTCTGTGGGTGTCCTCTTAGGCCATGGATGAAGATGATACTGTGATGAGTCAGTCTGATTGAGACTGGTGGTGAACCAGGTGGTTTCTTACTTGACTTCGTATGACCTAGGCTTAGGGGAATCGCGGCCGGCAAGCTGCGTGAAACCAATACGGTGCACGGTAGTTGTTTCCCGTCCAGACATGGTGGACCCTGTTGGAAGGAGTGGAGCCGACGGTGGAAAGATCCCTTTGTTGAGATGACGTTAAATTATGGTTGACGCGGGGTTGACGGCGCATCTTTGCCAATGCAGACTTCGTGTAGACCACGTGTGCATTTGGCTTGGCAGGATATTTTTAGCTTGAATTCGTAGGTCATAACGGCTTTGAGTGAGAGCTCAATATTTCTATGCAATAAAACGGCCAAACGACGTCTGCGGGACATCCACCCTTTGGTCACTATGATACTTGGTCGTCAATCCAATCGCCTGGTTACTCTGTGGAGGTATCGATGAAACCCAGGGCGCAATGCAGAGCGAATCCCCCGCGATGCCCGCCTCATTCCAGACTGAGGATGGTCATGGCATATCCCAAAGCTTATGCAGTACCCCGGCGCGAACAACAAACCAGTCTGCTATTTCTGCCTCTAACAAGGTGGAAGCACCACGTGAAACACGAAGAAAATCCTCCAAGCTTCATTTACTATTCCGTTGAACGGAGGCCTTCTATTACAGGTAGAGTCACTGGAAAGGATACTGAACATGATGTTACCCTTCGTCCTGGTGATTTTTGGGATGCCTTTCTGCACCAAGAGCTTCAAAGCTGTGGAAGAAAAAGCCGCCAGGTAGCAAGTCTTTTCAAGCTGACGAAACTAGCATAGTCGTGTCCGTCACGGACCGTCTCGAGCGCGATCTGGTCAAGCGCGTTTTGACGAACTTGATATTGATTGGGCCGTAGCAGAGGAGCGACTGCGAAGCTGGAGCCATCTGTTGCACTTCGGGAAGCAATTGACAATGAATGTTTGGTTTAGATATGCAGCCACAACCGCATCCACCGAAAATAACCAGCGATCAAGGACCACTCGCAGAGCTCGATCGGGCACACAGGCTATGCTTGCCGAACGAAAGTTGCAGCTCGATGCCGAGCAGGATTCGTTAGGTCTGCTGGCAATCCGACGCCGCGTATACACCCTGATGTGATGTCCCGGACGTCCTTGTAATGTGGGGCATTATTGTTGACGCGATAATGCCAGAAAGAAACGCTACAAGCTCAAAACACATCACCCCACCAGCCTTACCCGACATGTCGAGCAGGGTTGCAGTCTAGAGACAGAGGACGATGTGCCTGAAATATTTGCCAACAGCTGTACGCTGAGGAGCAACAGTACTCACAAAGCCACAAGAGAGCCTCGCTTTCTAGAATTCCACCAATAAATATCACGAACGCGCTACCGGGATCCCCGCACAAGGATCGATCACGTACTCAGCAGCAGCCACGTCGTCGTCTACAGACCCAGTGCCCGTCAAGCCGTTCGCCCGCCTTTGGCTTTCCCGGACCTGGAGATGAAGCTGTCCAGAATATACCGATTGGCAGTGCTCACAGGTATCCAGAGAACCACTGAAAACGGAATATCAGAGAGTATGCGACACAGCTTTGGGGGCTCGATTTTGAGCAGGTGTACAATGGGTAAGATGCTACGTTTTACGTCGACAAGGGCATCAAACGGGGTGTCACATTGCGATTTGTCCAGGACATTCAAGAATGGGCTCAGTCGTAAAGTCAAGAGATGAGTCCCGTTAGAATTGAGTCGATTGCAGTTTTTAAGTTTATAGAATGGTCCATCTCTGGCTAACCCCACGGCTCCTCCATGGAGATCCCAGCGTGACGGAAGTGACCACGTGCGCTGGCTTCTCCCGTACCTACGATCTCCACGCACGAGTCGAGAAGAATGCGAAATATGGTTGCGGTAGATCCGCATAAACGTGCCAATTCCGCTTGATGGAAGTCTTCATCTCCGCGAAAACCTCTTCAATTGGATTCAAGCCTGGAGAGTAAAGTGGGAGGTAGCTAGTTTTACTCCAGCCTCGCCACACAGTTTTTCTACTCTTTCTGAGCTGTGGAATGGAGCGTTGTCCATTATGAGAACAGACTTCGGCTCGGGCCATCTGCCGCCATAGCCAAGTAGCTGTTCGATAAAGTCCTAAAAGATGGAACTGTCAGTTGAGCCTTGAAATACGCGAGAGGATGATCACGTCCTATACAAGTGCCGGCAGGATCTGGTATCTACGGCGATGGTGGAATGGGGCAACTTGGATCGGCATCACTCTCAATGGCGACCATCCGGTCCGTCTGAAGCCAGCGCGCTTGACCCATCCCGATTCATCGACATATACAAGTTGGTGCGAGTGGAATCCCGTTAGGTTGTACAGGTAAAAGTCTCGCAGGCCAGCGTTTTGTTCCTGTGCGACGCGACGGGCGGCCTTTTTTAACAACCCGATCGAAGCAAGAGCTCTGCTGATACTGGGTGTCGGCACTAGAACATTAAACTCATCCCAAAGAAATAGGACCATTTCATCCTGGTACAAGCACGGCTTTTCGATCAGCCGGTCGCATAATGCGCTGAGCATGAGGAGTATGATAAGGCAACGTCGTCCGGCCCGGGTTGGTGGTGCTCTGGTGTTTTCCCTGGTGTTTTGGAAGCGTCGAAGGTTCGATCGGATTCTGCGAACGGCGCGCTCACTGCCATTAGCAACTTCTGCCATTTGAGCATCATCAAGTGAATTGGCAAGTATTATGTCTGGATTTGGTTGTGTTGGGACTGCGCGAGCCTTGGTGCCATCTTCCCATGTGCATTAGCATTAAGTGGTCAATCACGGATGCAATGCTAGCAAAGATGCGTCATCAGCACGAAGGAACACAGAAGAGATGGATGATCCGACATCTTGCCGACATAGAAAGGGCCATTTTGCGCTCGACGGGCAGAAGTGGTCCCCAGGGTAGCCAGAACCGGCTCCTCGGGACAAGCAAAATTATCACCGCGTGCCGGTACTGGCGAACTCGTACGCCTGCCGGGCGAGGTCTACGACTCGGATCCCGTCTTTACATGCCTGTGATTGCGGAATCCAAGGTGAATTTTCATGGAGTTCTCCATGGTTTCGGTTCATGAGCGCTATTCTGAACGACGGACTGGTAAAACCAGGGACGCCAAGCGTTGTGTTGGAAGCGTCTACCCTTGGCTACTTACTGCCATAATTGCACCCAACAATGCACGCGGGCCCCAAATCCAGTCCAGAGCACACGATTTCAAAGGTCACGAAACACATGTTCTCAACCCCAAGGCTTCAAAGGCCCAGAACTAATATTTATGTGTCCTGTTGCTGACGCTATTTATTTTTCGTGCTATGCAAGGGCCATAAGCGGATTTTGGGTCATCGCCTAGATCCCAAGGTTTCAGGGTCTTTGCGATCCCTACTGCGATCTCGACTTGGCCACGAACGCCTTGCGTCTTTGCAAGCAGGTTGGATTCCGCTCTAGACTATTCTAGTTTTCAGCCCATGCAGTGCTCGACTGGCAATACAGTACCGTGTCCTCATGTGGAGTAGAATATCCGGCAATAATGACATCATTTCAGATTGATTCTTGAACATGCACGACCTGTGATTTGCAGTCCGCCGGAATGGAACTTAATAACTCGAGGAATACGTAAAATTGATTTTACTAGATGAGTTTGCTGCTCTCTTATTAACAGATGCCGTACGGTGTAGACTTGTAATCGTATTACATCGGTCAAAGTCCAAAAATCGATCCAGTACATCGTAGGGTGGAGCGGTACATTGTCAGCGGCTTGGCGCGTACGAAGGTCCTTGTGCCGAAACTTAGCGTGTAGAAAGGGGAGGAGGGACTGTAACTGGGCCAGTCTTTACGAGTCTTTTCATCATAGGACGATGCCAAGGTCTATCCAAATGCTTGTTGAGACAAGCTTCTCTTTAAGAACGTCCAGAGAGGGATGCTGAAATCCAATAAATCCTCCAATTGCCCACAAGTCGCTAATTCCTCTTTGCGAAGCTATCCGACTTTCCCGTATTATATACGTTGCATAGAGTAAACACAACACAACTGTATTGTCCGTAGCGATTTCAGAAACCCCTGAACAATATGCATGAGTCGATTGTGGCCCCACGAGGTCTATAAGAGCCGGCGGCACTTCGTTGGTATCACCCGGGGCTACCACTGACCAGGTTTAGCGTGTCGGCAACATGGTATAGGCCGTTGAGAAACATACATGAACCTTTATGAAAAAGAGATCGATGATTTCTATTCTTATGATCTAAGCATCATACGATCAGCTGGTATAGTATAACCAATCCTAGAGATCGATTTGATATTATCCCATTACTGGAACCCCGGGGCAAAATGTTTGTACCTAATATAAACTGCTCTTTGCTCTGAACGCCTGGTGCTGCCTGCTTGGCCAGCAAGACTCCAAGCTTTTCCGGCTTCAGCGCCCCCGCCCCCCACCGCCTTCGGGTACATAGTAGGACGTAGAATCGTGCGCTGGCGATTGCCAATCAACAACAAAACAAGAAACCTCCCTTGACCATTTTTGTACGATTTGCCCAATCCGGCTTTAACACCTCCTAACTTAGCCTTATTGATTTGAAATTGCAGATTCGATTTTGTATGTCGCTGGATTATCTGTTTTGCTATACTGTCATCGTCTTTACTATTTCCCACGGTAGCCTTGCTGGAGCAAGCCTGCATACTACATTGCCATCTTGTCTCGTTCCTGCTTACTGTCTGAAGTGAATCGGGTTCCAGCATGAGACTACTACCAGATTGACGAACTGAGTTGTTCTGGCGACTTACTGCTTCTTCTTGCCTTTCCTCGTTTGCGACGCCGCTAGGGTGATTACCCTGGTTCCAACATACTACTCCGCTCCCTATTGATGGACAACATTCTTATGCGCACTTGCTGGAAAACTCTCTAGAATTCCGCCGACCTTCCACCACTGAGGTATCTACCGTAATCAGAGGACGCTGACCTAGAGCCTGGAGTTGACCTTTCTCGGGAACGGAAGCGCCAAGATATTACATTCTCCACTCGAGCTCGGCCAATCTGGACTTCTACTGCTACTACGTCTACTACTCCCGGCATATTGACCGACTTCTCACGCATCTGACCTGCTTCGCCCTGCCTCCGTACACGAGGTCAGATCCGATCCCAAGTCAGACGCGATGGAACCGTTCAAGGCTATCCAGGAACCGGACGAGGGCTATTCGGAGCATCCTCTCTACCCATCCGGATCCAGTGCGAATGGAAACTCGGCCGCGCTGACGGGCGTGCAGTCACACGCCGACCTGCCTGCATGGCTGTCCACCCAGTTGCCAAGTCTCTCGGTACCACAGAAGACCCGTGAGTCCAGTTCCGATCGCCAATTACTCTGCCTTCTCGATTCAGCTCAGCCGCCCGCGTCAGGCTATACCATGGCTATGCTTACTGACCTTTGACCTGCTTCTAATGTATAGATCTCGCCATGCTCATCCTAAATGAACTTCCCACGACCGTTATCGCAGACATCGTAATGAACCACCTGAATCCCCGTCTTTACATCAACTTTGTTGAATATTTACCTCCCGAGATATGTCTCAAGATCTTTAGCTACCTAGACCCGGTGTCGCTGATCCATGTCGCCATGTGCTGTCGAGGATGGTACGATCTCGCCGTCGACCGGAAACTGTGGGAGAAGCTGTACTATCTGGAGGGTTGGAAGGCGATAAACTCCGAAATCTCCGCCGCGGAACAACGGATGAACGAAGGCGTCTCCTACGCGCAATTGCACCACCAGAGGCTGCAATCCGTCGATTATGGCCACGTGCACAAGAAACGAGCGGTATCAGACCCTACCCTCGGTGACGACAATGATCTCGATATGGTCGATGTCGATCAGCCCCTGAAGCAGGAGCAGAGGGATACCGAGATGACCGGGTCGAGTCTGTTTGGTGGTCCTCAGGTAGCTGGCAGCGGCGCTTCTACGAAGAGCAATGGAAGCATGGTCCAGCACATGGGAAGCCTCATGATGCATTCGCCTAGCCCGGTGCCGGACTACGGAGGTAGTGTGACTCCTCGATCAACGAAAGGCAAGGGTAGGGCCGTGGCCGAGTCTGTTGGTCCTAAGGATACCCCAGAGACGGTCAAGGGCATATCGAAACTTCCCAAGTCAGCGCTGTGGATCTACGACTCCATAGACGGCCGGTACAAGATTAGCTGGAAATATCTATACACCATGCGGCGGAGATTAGAATCTAACTGGGTCCGCGGACGGTATACGAACTTCCAACTTCCCCATCCAGACTATCTGGACGAGGGGCACAACGAGTGTATCTACAGCCTCCAGTACAACTCCGAATATCTCGTGAGTGGCAGCCGGGACAAGACCATCAGAATATGGGACTTGCACACTCGGCGCCTGATTCGGCCGCCCCTCAAGGAGCACACTGGTTCCGTCCTCTGTCTGCAGTTTGACTCGGATCCGCTAGAAGACCTGATAGTTTCCGGAAGCAGTGACTCGGATGTCATCCTCTGGCGGTTCTCAACTGGTCAGGTTCTACAGCGACTCCAGAGGGCACATAGGGAGTCTGTTCTGAACGTCAAGTTTGACAAGCGGATATTGGTTACTTGTTCTAAGGACAAGACCATTAAAATATTCAACCGGCTTCCGCTGCGACCAGGAGACCTCGGGTATGGCGACGTTAACGCCGTCAGTCCAGTCCCGATAAATCTGAGGAACTACGGATATAGCTCACCATTGGACCAGCTGCCTATCAAACCGCCTTACACTATGATAGGGTGTCTCGAAGGCCACGGTGCCGCAGTCAATGCTGTTCAGATTTGCGGGGAGGAAATCGTATCGGCTAGTGGCGATAGACACATCAAGGTCTGGGACTGGCCGAATCAGATATGCAGGAGGACCTTCCTGGGGCACAACAAGGGAATTGCCTGCGTCCAATACGACGGCCGTCGCATCGTAAGCGGGAGCAGCGACAACGAGGTCAAAGTTTTCGATCGCGAGACTGGTCTGGAGGTTGCCAGCTTGCGGGCGCATACTAATCTCGTTCGTACGGTCCAAGCTGGCTTTGGTGATCTTCCTTACAGCAGAGAAGAAGACATTGTGGAGGCTAGAAAGGTCGATTTGGCTTACTTTGCAGCTAAAGAGGCCGGCCGCCTCGAGGAGTTCGAGAGAATGCGAAGCCAACCACGCAATGCCGGAAGCAGCCGGCCGGAGGATATTACGGCTTACGGGGCTAAGCTCCCCCCTGGCGGAGGCGGCGGTCCCTATGGCCGGATCGTCTCGGGTTCTTACGACCAGACCGTCGTGATATGGCGCCGGGATAGGGACGGTGTCTGGAAGAACGTACACACGCTCCGTCAAGAGGAAGGAGCCGCCAATGCTCTCCGCCAGTCGTCGGGAAGCGCCTCTACAACCGCGCCTCGTATACCATCTCCGCTAGACGCTCAAGCGAGCAACCCTTCCACCCCGCAAACGTCCAGGCCCGTAGCACACCTGCGGCCGCATTCATCCGCGAGCGCACTTCCAGCTTTATCTCAAACACCCAACTACAGGCATGTTGAGCAACCTATACACGCAACCATCACGCCGCAAACTACCGAATCTTACACTCAGATGATCGACTCGGTCGTAACTCAGGGCCCAGAAGCCCTGGCTCAGGCATTAGCGGCTTATCCGACGATGCTGACGTACCACTCCCACATTCAAAGGGCTATCGACCACGAGCCGAACGCCATTATCCGGTCGCAGCTACGGCAGGTCGTCAACACTGCCTTGGTACGGGCCCAGCTCGCGCAGAACCGCACGATGAACGCTGTGCAGCAAACACTGGCGAATCCCGCAGACGCGGGCGAGTCTGCCGCCCATCCTAGCATTTCAGCGTCGTCAGCACGTCATAACCCCTATGCAGCGGCGGCGTATGGCGGTAATGTTGCTTCGTCAAGACGAACGGGCGGTCACACGTTTTCAGGCCATTCTAGCGCACATATGCCGCCAGCACCTTCTGCATATGCCGCATCTGCGCAGTTCGGCACTTACGCATCCGGTTCACGATCTAATAGCCAAGCCACCTCGTCCCGCCAGCTGGATCATCCTACGACCGGTAGTTCCGTTACGCCTTCGGTCGGCGTCAATATGGGTACCGATGGTGGTAGTAATAGTAGCAACGCCGGTGGTCCTCCCATAACCTCCGCCACCATAATAAACGGCACGCTACAACACGTTCCACAGCAAACGACACAATTCCATCATCACCATACACAGCAGCCTTTCCCCCATCAACATCACAGCCAGCAATCGCAACAACAGCAACAACAGCCGCAACAACAGCCGCAGCAACAACAACAACAGCAGCAGCAGCAGCAGCAGCCTGGACTCCCTTCTACCGCCGCCGCCGTCCAGGCCCACCACCCACACATGGGGCAGGGGGGCGACTCCACGAACCCCGCCCGCATCTTCAAGCTCCAGTTCGACGCGCGCCGCATCATCTGCTGCTCGCAGACCAGCACCATCGTAGGTTGGGACTTTTGCAACGGCGACCCCGAGCTGGAGGAGGCGAGCCGGTTCTTCGGGACTGTGGAATAAGGTGTGTAAGAAGACAAGAGATTGGTGTCGCGACGTATTGTAGATAGATTGCATGCATGTTCCATCTGGGTACCACTCTCTGGTTCGTGAAACTCGAAATTGAGGTCTTGGTTGACAGGTAAACACGCTCACAGGATGTCGGTGGCGCAGACCGAAAGAGTCTTCGGGCTTCGGGGCCTATGTTAAGATATTGTTATGACAGATTACGCAAGTTCTGGGAAAGCACTGAAGCTTTCACGCACGATCGAGTTGGGTTTCACATTACGGTCTTAAGGTTGCAGACCCGGCGTCCGGGGTGCATACATGAGGCCGGCTCCATGGAGGATGGTCGTTGGGTTGGTCTTTTGCATTTGTATACTTTAAATAGTATCATCATATTATGTAGAGTCTATGACAAGGATCCGTCTCCCGAACCAATCTGTCTGGTTTTGGCTAGTTAAGGGGCCTGTGATATACGTAGGTGCGCATTGATAGGTTTGTTGGTGTATGGATAAGATTGTTGTCATCCTGATGAATTCGAGCGCCGTGCCAATCTCCGACTAGTGTCTCTTCGGAACGTGGGTAAGGGGGGTTGGTTGGAGATGATTGTTGTTGTCTAAGGCACAACTACTTAGTTACCTCTTCGTCCGGATGCTGTACCTCGTGCTGTAAATCACAATACGACCCCTGCCCTTCAAGCCCAGAGCAGCCGTGCTGCTGATTGACCCTCCGTGGTGCAGCTGTGTAAAGGCTATAATAAACCTCCGGGGTTTCGTAGGGTTAGGGAATTCTCTGGATGGGCATGAGCTGGTTAACTTGGCTGCAGACGAAGGGGTGAATCTGGCCTAGCCTTTTCGTCTGCCCCTTTTCTTATCTTTATATATATCAGTCAATAAAATCTCTCAGCAGTGATATTCGTTTGTGCTTTTATGGCCTTTAGTGCTCCGTTTATTACCCGCTCTTTTCACTTCGTTCCCCATGACGTCGGGTAACCCGTTTCCGGGCTTTTACTTGTGTTTCTCGCAACGCTTAAGTAAGCCGCTACCAAGACGCAATATCGTTCAGTTACGTCGTACGCCCTTCCGACCTACGAGGACTCGTAGGGATCAGACACATGGGGAAGTGTGTCAGGCGGCCCTGTAATCCCAAAGCCGGAAAAGCAGAAATAAGCAGACACATCGGGGAATAGACCGGCCTCATATCTCGGGTTGATGATCTTCGGCCTCCCTCGTTTGGCTGGTACAAGGAGGCAGGAGCTGATGTGACCCAAGAATCACCCGTAGTGTAATTGAATTATGTTGACCGATATAATACGCCTGCCAATGTCTAGTTAGGTTGTTCCGTACATCAAAATATACTTCCCGTGCTACAAGACCTTGCTTGCATTGACACCCCCAACACACAATATCCCATGGGATGAATGATGTGCTATTTGAACTGCAGAACCAAATTGGCACTGGTTCCTATCAAATAACATATTTTGCTGGACGGAGATTCGACGTAGGTCCTAGGAGCCCATCAAACAAACCAAGGCGAGGTTAAGCCTTATGGGAGCGGGCGCTGTAGCCCTGCTGTATTGAGTCCGCATATGTCCCACCCGGCTTCCACATCATCTTTTCATGTCGAGATATCAAGGCATCATACGCTGGATCCTCCTTCAGGGTATGCTAGGAAACATTATATCACGACCACGGCCGGTTGGTGTTGACAGAGTTGCACTTCATGTGGAGGTAGTGTATACACTGTGTATTGAGCATTAAGACCATTACTCGCGCAAGAGAACCCTTAGATGATGCGTACGATGTGATCCCACAACTCGAACTATGATAAGATGCAAACGCTTCCTACCAGAACTCCAAAACTCCCCGCCCCAGGTCCCTGCCTAGCCATCATGATCTCCATCGTCACCTCGCCACCTCTTGCACCTTCGTCGTCGTCGTCGCCGGCTCGTTGAGTGAGGCGTCCTCCTGCAGGAAATCGGGCAGCTTCTCGGCGTCGGCGGCGCCGCCCTCGAACTCAAGCATGCTGTCGCCGTAGAGCTCGTCGCCGAGGGCGGCGAGCTCCTCGTCGAGCTCGGCCTCGTCGGGCTCGCCGCCGGGGATCTCGTAGCCCATGCTCAGGGTCTCGTTGATCTCGTCCCCGAGGGCCTGGAGGTCGCGCATCTCGTCCTGCACGCGCTCGATGCGGTCGAGGTCGATCTTCCCGAACTGCTTCCTCAGGGTCTTGTTGGCGGTCCGCATGGCCTCGACCGTCGCCATGGTGCCCTGAAGGTTGTCCTGCATGGACTGCGCGTTCTGCATGCCCTCGAGCTGCTGCTCCAGCCGCGACCGCTGCTCCTCGAGCCGCTTGCGCGACGCCAGCACCCGCAGCGCCTCCTCCCGCCGCCGCTGCAGCGCCGGGCCCCGCATCCGCTTCGTCGCCTCGTGGTGCTCCCGCAGCCGGATGTTCTTCGCCTGGATCTGCACGTCGAGTTCGCCGATCCGCTTCTCGAGGTTGGCGCTCGCGCTGTCGAGCGTGGGCTTGGGCTGCTTGGGCCCGCTGCCGAAGAGGCGGTTCATTGTGTGTGTTTCGTGTGTGTCGATGGTATTTGCAAATAGCCAGCAGCTAGAGGAGCTTCACCGAGACCTTGGTAACTTAGGCTTGTCAATACAGAGTATCTTGCTCGCTGGGAGGTATCTCATGGGAAAGACGTCGTGCTTAGTGGAAAACAGGTGATTAGGTCGCGTGGGGCGCGGATGGCGACGAAAGTGGGATGGGACGGGCTTTTGACACAGCGGGGTGGTTTCTGGAGGGGCGGAATGCTCGGAGCCTATTCATTCATCTGTCGGTCAGCTGGCATCAGTGCCCGCCTACACTTGGTTATCACCGTACACACTACAGTAATGCGCCAAAAAAGTCCGTACACCCCCACCAATCCTCTCTACCCCCAATCAGACTACATAACTTCACTTATAAATATCTTTGCCAATTCGAGGTCAGTAAATAAATGCTACATATCATTATGAAGCTTTAAATCTGGCGTTCAATATTTTGTATACCACCCGTGGGCCCGACGTACGGCTCTTAATCTTTTGCGTAGTGACTTAATAAGCTTAGATACAAGGCAGAGATCGACCTGGGACGACGCATCTTCAATTACTTTAAACGCACGCTTGCGATCCTTTTCGTTATGAAGTAAATACCCGAATTCGGGCTTAATCTCGTAGATCTTATCCTTTAAAGCGCGCCAAATGTGTTCGATTGGGTTTAAATCGGGCGAATGCGAGGGCTATTCGATTACCTATATACCGTGGCTTTCGAAGAACTCCTTTACGACTTTAGCTTTGTGTATTGGTGCGTTATCTTGTATGAAGGGATCGCTAGCCTCATACAGCGGAAGCATACCTTTTTTCGAGGACTTCATAATAGCGCCGGGAGGTTATTCCGCTACCTGGTGAATCCGGGGGGTCTTTTTTTTCGCAAAGGACGATGGGAGAAAGGCCGCTTTTGCCGTTACGTTGCTACATCATTCCCCAGACCATGATGGATACCGGGGGATTCCTATGGCTTTAGGGGTTAACGAGGTCTTCCCTGTAGCGTTTTGACGCAAAACGAAGCACCTATTGCCCGGGACGTCCGGGAACGTTTTGTATCGTACATGCGTTGGAGAATAGGGCTAGTAAAAGCTTGCGTAGGTTGCCCCGTTTAACAGCTTCTGTAACGAAACTTAACCTTTTGCGAGCGTCGTCAGCGGTAAGCTTAATTCTTTTCGCCGCGCGCTATTTCCTTATCGCGAACGTACGGAAGAAGCGTTTTATCGTCGTACGGCTTAAATTCGAGGCCGCTTTTTTTTGGAGCTTACGATACGTATTCCGAGGGCACCGACGACCTAGCTGATATAGATGTGAAGCCAGACGACCCTTAACGGTACGCGGCCGCCCTGAACGGGGCCACCCGGGTCTGGGTTGCACCCGCAGCAACAGCACCAAGCATAAAGGCACGAGCCTCCGGAGAGAACTCCTGGTTAGGCTGGCGATCAGCGGTTAAAATGTGACGAATCTCGTCCAAATCCATGTTGTGGTTATAAAGTTATTAGAGAGTGCATTGAAGAGGGTTGGGATGTGTGGTCGTATTGAAGGTGGGGAAGTTCGTTAGCGTACAGTACGGGTTTTTTTGGCGCATTATTGTGTACATACCGCGTAAAAGGGGTCGAACACTTCTCAATGCGTTTGTACCTCCACCCTTTGTATCTTTATCTTCTGTCATGTCGGATTTCGTATATCACTAGCTCTTCAAAATATTTGGAAATTCTTCTGCAAGCGGCATTCGATTAGCCCTCTGCTTTGGCTATGCTTTCCTCCCATGCTCTCAATATGATAACTACAACTCAACTGGGACGGCTTTCCCCTGCGAGACCAGGTCTGCTAGATGCGCTGGTGATCATGGCTAATATTTCCAAGATAACTGATAGAAGCGCTTTGTTCGAGGCTTTGCAAAATGATTTGGTAAGCCTGTAGGGGCATTTATACTCCCCAAAAGTACCTTACTTCACTGTCTGCCAAGCCGCATTCCTAAAGGAACTGAGGACTTACGCTTGGGGAAACCGAAACAAGCTTAAGGGCACGATTATTTCCAATGCATAATGCTTGGGGTTGCCTATTGGTCATTTGGAACGTAAGCAACCCATTCGTATTAGACTTAGCGAAAATATGCCGCTCCCTGATGTTCAACATCCCTGATATCAAGGAAACACTGCCTGCATCTGTCCCTGCGTCCAATGGAACAAGCGTAGTGTAGCACCTGTGTCTTGTTAACCGGTCCATGGTGATTGGAACCTGGGGTTTCTCCGCCTTTCGCAAGATCGAATCGCACACGGCCAGTGATTAAACGTATTCTTATCCGTATTCGGTCCAGGGGAGAACGGAATGTGCCCGTTGCCACCCTAAACCCCGTTTTGCGGTTCTCGTCATGCGGGGGGATCCGCATTGGTCGTGGAATTTAGCGTCATCAAGCATAGGGGGGAGTTATGAGCGTGGATAAATGCCGACGACTCATATAATTGAAATGCCCCAGAGAGCGAGCGACATGTCCACCAGGCCTCTTCCCCCCTTCCATTCTTGCTGTCACCATACTCAAAGATGGATATGGTAGAACGGCTGTTCCCCGCGGGGTTTCCCGTCTCCCTTCAGGTAATAGCTGCGACTGTGGTTCTTGGATTCTTCTATTCGCTCATTACGAAGGACCGCCCCTTCTCCGGATTCCCAATCGTCAGCATCGATGGCAAGAGCCCGAAGAAGACATGGTTGTTCAACGGCAGGAAAGCTTTGGCCGAGGGAGTGCGGAGTGTACGTTGGGACTCTGTGATTTCGCCGAGACTACGGAGGTTCGTTAACGATCAAAATAGTTTGCTGGCCCTTTTCAGGTCATTACAGGCACTGGGCCCAAGATCGTTTTGCCCAACCACTACGCTGAGGAGATACGGAACCATCCGTCGTTGGACTTTAACAAGGCCTTCGCTAGGGTATGACGTGATCTTGTCAGGTTCTCTCCAGCACTTCAGAGATGCTAACCGACTGATTCAGGACTTCTTTGTCAACTATCCTGGGTTTGAACCTCACAGGCAAGGGCTTAAGACGGGGGATGCGCTCGTCCAAGAAGTGACGCGTGTGAAGTTGACGCAGTCCTTAAACCTCGTCACGGACGATCTAGTCGACGAGACGACGGCGTCGTTACACGACATCTTCGGGGAGAGCGAAGAATGGAAGGCGTTTCTGATCAAAGACGCCATTGCCGATGTAGTCGCTCGCCTCTCGTCGCGGGTCTTCCTTGGCCAGGACCTATGCCGGAACAGGAGATGGTTGGACATTGCGAAGACTTTCACCATCGACTCTTTCGTCGTCTCGCACATCATGCGAGCTGCCCCCTCCTTTATGCGGCCGATTACCTACTGGCTTCTCCCGCAGTCCAGGCGTCTCCGTAAGGCCGTCAGGGACAGCCGTGCGATGATCGAGCCTGAGGTTGAGCGCCGCAAGGCCATCGTGGACGCGGCGCTCGCCGACGGCAAGAAGCCGCCAAAGACCGCCGATACCCTCGGTTGGATGTATGAGATCGCCAAGTCCCGCAACCTGAAGGATGTCGATTACAGCGCTGCCCAGCTCTCGTTGACGATGGCCGCTATTCACACCACCACCGAGACCACGTGCCAAGCTCTGCTGGACATCTGCGAACATCCGGAGGTGGCGGAGCAGCTTAGGCAAGAGGTCATCGAGGTGCTGAGTGAGGGCGGCTGGGCGAAGACTTCGCTCTATAAGCTGAAGCTCATGGACAGTTTCTTGAAGGAGGGGCAGCGATTTCGCCCCCTATCCGCAGGTATGCCAGGCTAGACCTTTACTTCCCGCTGACTTCCGTGGCACTAACCCGGTCAGCCTCTATGAACCGCTACGTTGAAAAGGATATCGAGCTCTCGGACGGGACTATCCTACCCAAGGCCAGCCGTGTTATGGTTGCGAGCAGTTATATGGACCCGAAGATATACTCCGACCCCGAGCGCTTCGACGCCGCTAGATTTCTGCACATGAGGCAGCAGCCCGGCCAGGAGAACAGCTGGCAGTTCGTCACGACCAACCCTTCTCACCTGTTATTTGGACACGGACAGCACGCCTGCCCCGGTCGGTTTTTCGCTTCCAACGAGATGAAGATCGCCCTGTGCCACTTCTTGCTCAAGTATGACTGGAGGTTCGTCCCCGGCGAGGGACGCCCAACGTCGCGGGCGTTCGAGGCTAGCCAGGGTGTTCCACCCAGTGCTAAGATCCAGGCGCGGCGGAGAAAGCCTGAGATCGATATTGACAACTTGTAGAAGACGTCGGTTTCCGTATTCATAGGCAGTTGGATAGGCGTATGACGGATATTCTACCTGACTGTTGGATAAACCTGTGATGGGAAGTTTTGACTCCGTGTGGATACAGAAGCACAAATTCGCTAGCGAAAATGACAGTACTAAGCTCCCCATTAGCCGTGATTACAGCATCGATCAAAATACTTCCGAGATTCCTAGCGTGTAGCTGCATTGGTTAACTATTGGGCAGTTTTAGCTCTCCACCTACTTAGACATAGAAATCCAATTCCTGCACGCCGCATAACGTGCGGTCTTTCGTAGAAGACGGTACCGGAGAAGGGCTTTGTAAAGGGCAAAACTGGTCTCTGGCAGGAGAAACGTGACCTATCATTGTTGATAGTCCCACGAACAAAGGAAGTCATACGCAAGAATCGGAACACTATCATTGTTTAGTTGTGACACAACCAGCCGACTGTTCGTAGACAACACTCACGACTGGCCGTCCATTAAAAGGGAGTGATCGCCTCGCCTCAGTCCTTGAGACTCCGTGAACCGACTTACTGCTGCAAGCAACGGACGACTTGACCACGAGCACATCCGCGTTCACAATTTCTCGTTCAGCCAAGAGCCTAGAGAAGACATCCACAAGTATAATCGATACTTCCAAGGCCGAATCTTACTCGACATGGACAGAACCAACGAAGAAGTAGTTGATGTAATCAGCAGCACCCCAGAGAACCCGACGGAGGTAACCCGCGCGGCTCTCCCAGTAAGGACTCGACCGGTGCCCGCGCCGTTAGAGAACACTACGACAAATGGCGACAGCAAGACGAGTCAGCACGGCTCAGACGAAGACTATAGCGAGCCAACAGGTCAAATTACACAGCCTGTTTCTGCAGATCTTCTCTGCAAAGCTTGTGGTAAGCGTTACCGAGTGGCCAACAGGCCAAACTGTGGAATCTGCTCGGAAGGGAAACTAATATCGCAGCGCAAGTGGCGAGCAGGAAAAAAAGAACAAAAGATCTGTTACAGCTGCAACAACCCCTCACTTCCAGGCCTCACCAAATGCGAGACCCACCGCTCGAATGCGATAAAGAAGCAGGCCGTGTATAACAGGGAAAGGCGGAAGAGGATGCAACAACAGGGTGCCTGCGTTGACTGTGGCCGCACCGCGGCCTTGCCTCACTCCCGCTGTGAGTCGTGCCTTGAGAAACAGAGAGCAGGGGAAAGGATCAGAATCCAAGACAGGAAGCTGCGGGGCCTCTGTTATCGATGCTCCAGCCGGCCCCCTCCGCGCCTTACATCGTATGCGAAGTTTGCCTTGTGAAGATAAATGAGCGTCGAAACAGGTCTAGAAGAACTAGAGAGGCTCAGCAGAACAAGGACGACGAGCCCCCGCCTATCGAAAATGAAGGAGACATAGGTAGCCTTGAAGACCTAAGAGCGCCGGTGCAGCTCATAGTGATGACGATATCGAACCTCTTGAACCCGGTGAAATAAGGTGATGCATGGCGCACACCTTGAGCTCTCGCACTTGACCACCTAGGCTTCCTTCGACAGCCTTGAGGCAATAGTAGTGGTAAGGTAGGTAAGTCACGGTCTTATATCTAGTTCCGGACCTCATAAGAATGGTGCTAGGTTGTGCGACGAGATCAAGATATGGAATACGTTGTTAGCAGGCTAAGTGACACATATTTGTGCGGAAGCTTGAGTAGTGCTGCTAGCCTCGGTCTTGGCCTTTCGATTTGAATTTCTTTTTCGTAGATTATTCGGTCAAGTACGTTAATGAGGCCTTTACAGTAACCCCTCACACGCCTAAAAGTAAATGAGTGCCATACCCATCCCATAGGCCTACCCTTTTAGACCTACCCCTTTTCGGCCTCTTCCAGACACCTTTCGGACCGAGTCTCCGTCTATTCATTAAGCAGTACTCTCCAATGTAATAAGGTGGCATATAAAGCCAAATATACAGGCAATACCAACAATTCGCTTGCCTACCTTTTCAAACCGGATATCTTACCATTCGATCCTCGTCATGTACTAGTATTTGTAGAGCTCGCGGCCTACTGGGCAGCAGCACACTCCTATCAGAAAAGGATTTACTCTTTCGGAGGCCTCGGACTCTGAATCGGCCTTACCATACCGATGTCCATGGTCAATGCGAGTACGTTCTGCCGATGCAGCAAACCGTCGGGACGAAGATGTTGACCTACCTTTCTTTCACCCTGAAAGTCGCCCTAGCCAGTATTCCCACACAGACCTATAAAAGAGACAACCATCGTCGGCGTTCAAGAATGGTGCAGCAGATTGCGAGGAATAATAGGAAAGATCGCTGGATTGATGCTCGTCGCCTGCGGTGGGGAGTCACTACATATTTCGGCATCCAACGAAGTCGAGCATCCAGCAGGGCGTCGTACGAGATATTCACTGAATGCTAAGCTGACTAGGAATATAATCGAGTGCGAAACCTAGCTTGCAGACTTAGCAGACGTACGCGTCGGTGAAGCAGAACAATGGCCAGAAGCGTCACGAACGCGATGTACGGCGGGGGTAGCGTCCATACCGGATTATCAGGGGTTGCGGTGCCAGAAGCGAAAGATCAGCCACTGTGAAGAACGGAACACGGCAGAGCGTTTGTCGGGATAGCGTGGAGAGCCAACTGTTCCTTTCCTTGGGCTTCCGTACTTCGGGGTGGCGAGACAGGCACCTGTGTATAGACTCCTATTTGGGAAAACACCTAGGGCAGCCGTAACTAAGAGATGGATGAGCGTGCAAACGACCTTAACCCCTATACGTCTTAGAAAATCGAAACTTGTAAGAGTCCGACAGTACTGCGAGAAATCGGAGGCATTCCCGGCAGATCCTAGGTAGTGCTTTCGGTTGCATTACAAGCGACCCATCCCATTAGGTCAGGTGTGGTGAGTAAGAAGACATATGATGCCCATACTCGAGCCATCGTCGACCGTCAAGGGGATGGCCCGCCCGCTAGGAGTTCTAGCACATCACAGCCCTACAGAGAGAAGACGAGCAGTATTCTAACATCAGTGAATGACTACAGCCAATTTCTAACCGTCCCGCAGAGGAAAGGAGCGTTAGGCGCAATGAGAAAAGCACCTCGAGGTGTCTGACCCGAGGCGAGCCGCCTGGCTGCTAGTAAGACCCGTCAGCCTGGACCTAGCTGTCTGCCTGCGCATCCTTTCTCTATGATAGTCGGTTCCGCGCTTGTCCCATCGGCTGCTGCGAATTACTGGATGCTGATTAAGTCTGAATCTCCGAGTCACGTTAGCAGATTATGATTGTGAATAGGATGTGAGGGATATATGAAAGGTTTTCCCCGCTGTGTGCTCGGAATCACCAGCGAGGCATGCGTTCGCTCATCTGATACCACTTCGAGGATAGTGCATGCACCTGCCTATGCAACTTAATCCTTTTAACGTTAGGTGGGGATATTTAGGAGAGTCCCACTATGCGCTTCTGCAGGTCCTTACTAGTACATCCATGTCACATTTCCGGAATACCGAACAGCACCTAGGAGGCCTGGAAGCCCCAAATTCTGGTACTCACTCCACTGCCAGTAAAAAAGCACGAAGACCATAATACGTAGTAGCACCCGCCACCCATTCGGCAAACAAAAGCTGACATTATATTGAGGCAAGGTCGTGTCTAATATACATGTATATGACGGCAACTAGGCCGAGAAAGTAGATGGCAACGATGACCTCCTGTCTCGATTTCCGTAATGTGTCTTTAGTACCCCCCGCGCCTCTCTATAGTACATTCCTCGAATCGTCATTATATGTGTCGTTGGATTTCTCTGGATCCCATCATATATTTCCGGCAATTGCGCCCGCTCGCCCGTTCTGTCCCTGTGAAGTAAAGACGTATGCAGTTCTATCGCGCAATCGTTCTTATATGTAGCTTAGTTTCCCCTCCTGCCAGAAAATGCCAGGGAAAAGAATGCAGTTCCGATGATTCAGCGTCCTCAAAACTCCGAATAAGCAAGTAATGAGCCGACAAGAAATGAAATCGCCACCGCCACTAGCCGTGGAGGAAAAACACAACCCTACTAGGCGATGCTGTCTTCCTCATCGCTCCGGTCGCCATTCCACTCGCCGTCAGACTCGTCCGTCAAGGGCAAATCGCGAAAGTCGTCCATAGAGTACTTTTGCTCTGTCGGCTTCTGGTTGTCGATTTCCACTTGCACGACGTCGCAGAGACCATGAACAAAGTCGACATCCTCGCCCTTGTCCCGTAGAATCTTCGCCGCGACCCTAGTGGCTTTCCTACCATTTGGTTGAAGCGAGCCTTGGAGGGCAGCAGCGAGTTCGTCCTCGCTTTCCTCGCTTTTTTCGTCGTCCGCATCATGATGCTTCGGGACCGGCACGTCTCTTATGGACCACTGGAGTTGCGCGGCCAGACGAGGGGTCTTTGTGTCAATAGTATCGGCAAGATCGCTGTCTCCACTTTCCTTCAAGCCCTTCGACGGCGAGTTGTCTGCGAGTCTAGTGCTTCGTCGAGTTGGGATCTTGGACGCCTTGACATTCCGCAGCCTCTTAACTCTCGTCCCTTGGCGTGGGTGCTCCCTCTTTTCCTCTTCCTGCCCAAGGGGGTCCATGTCTTCCGCTTGCTGGCCAAGGATCGATACGGGGGGCTCCATCTTTCGCCGAAAAATTGCAGTCATCTTTTCTTCCCAGGTCTTCCGGAACTCAATCCGCTCGCGTAAACTGACATTCATCTTGGCTCCAAGTACAAGTCGCCGAAGATTTGGCAACTCGGGTGCGCTCGACACGAGGCTTCGGAATAGCATCTCGGCCGTACTTATACTGTCAAATCGCATATAGTCAATGTCAATCGACCGAATCGACGCAGGCCATGTTGGGACCTCGCCATTCTCAAGGATATGGTCATAGAGAGGGTCATCGTCGTGGTAGTGCTCATGGGTCTTGTAGTATAGCAGATTCATGTGCAGATGGGTCAAGTTGGGGCATGAGCCTTTCAAGACACGGAGGAAGCCCAAACTTAAAGATATACAATGATTCAGAGTGAGTCTTTCCAATGAGTTGCCGTGGGTGAGCAAGAAATCCGCCAGACCATCCGCGGTCACTTCCCAGCAATTGATCAGCTCCAGATGCTTGAGTGATTTAGGGAGGAGACGCAGTAGGTTGGAATCGGCCAGAGTAGACGATTCCAAAGTGAGATGTCTCAAGTAAGGTAGAGCTGCTATGGCGGCAGCGAGGTCTTTAATAGCACATGCATCTCTTTCCTCCGATATTTGCGCAGAAGCCGATTTACTCGCCATGGACGGCAGCTGGTAGTTGACGAAGGCTACCTTGCGTAGGCTTGCGAAACTCGGACTTCGGTGGATCGCTTCGAGTCCGCCCAAAGGCAAAATGTGCCCGGCAAGGCGCGCATTCCACTTCCAGCCACGTAGCTGGATAGGTGTAATCTTGTCTCCTTGACTGTCATCCGGTTGCGGCGATAACCCCAGGATCTGTAGCAGATTACTGGGATACTTGTATCGGATCGTGTCCTCGAGAGCACGATATGGCGCACTGTCGAGATAATGGTATAACTCGAGATCAAGTAAATTCGGAAGATACGGCACCATGTCGTCTAGGCGCAGATAACAACCCCCGTACTTCAAATGAAGAATATGGCCGACATCGATCCGTAGAATCTTAACCTTGGGGCGGTAATTGACCAAAGTGGTGTTCGGAGGCTGACTTAGCGTTCTAGAGAGCAGCCGGAAAGCGAACGGGTCGAGAATAGGAGGACATTTGTACAAGGCAGCAACGGCGGGTTCATATACAAGTCTTCCGAGACGGCCAACGGCCAACAACTCGCGCATTGCAAGAACCACATCTTCCAAACGGGCATCGGGGTCGCAGAGAGGGGTTGCGATATGTTCGAACACACGTTTCCAAACGTGGTAGGGAAGTTCAGCACCGACGTAGCTGTAATCTTTTACATTCTCGGATTTCTTAATCTTCTTGTTGACGCTCGCAGCAACGTCAGATGTCTTCACTTTCTTCGCTGCAAATGAGATTCGATGTCGGTAAGCCAGTTTGCTTCGGGAAGTATTGCTGAGTTTCTCGAGGACGGCGCCGACACCTTGACCAGGGTTCCCCTTGAAGTCTGCGTCGACGAAGTCGTCTCCATCATCTTCCGCATCCGACTCGAGGTAGGATATTTTGGTGGCACTAGTACGGGAACTTCTGAGCGGGCGTTTGTTGGCGGTTTTCAAGTCAGGTTTGGGACGGGTCTTGCGCTTTCTTGTCAATGGCGGTAGGACGGGGTTTTTATGAGGACGGCGAGGAGGATGTCGAGGTGCCTTATCATCCGATGAGGTGAATCGACGGCGCAACACGGACGAGCTCAAATGAGTAGGTGCAGGAGGCGAAGTGTCGATTGTACCGGCTGAAGTGGTCGCCCGTGTCACAGGAGCGGGCGAGTGTAGAGGATGAGAAATATGAGGTGACGGCTTAGGCAGTTTAGCCAGCCTCGGCAGAGGTGGTCGCACAGGACGACCGGCATCGTGCGCGTCCGGCATCATTCGTACTGTATTGGGGCGGTTACCTAGCAGGATGCGGAATGCGGAATGCTTGGGTGGATGCGCGTGCCACAACCATTCCGAACTGTCCCGGTCGCTTGGGAAGTCGGCACGAAGATAACTTGACTGAGGCTGCCTCAGTGGGCAGGTGTGGGGAAGAAATGAACGCCTTGAGAGTGAAAATCTAAGTAGTTGAAGTGCTCAGGTAGGAAGATGACGCGGGGCATTCAATCAGAGGCAGCCAAAGAAAAACCGACAGGAACGGGGGGTGACGGAAGTTAAGAAATTCGGGAGTTCACAATTCACTGCATCCGCCTTCACAAATGACGAAATAGGCTGAAGGCGGGAAAGGCAAGGATTATGTTATGGCAGGTCGAGGTTCTTATCGCTGATAAGCATTTCTTGAATTCGGTACTGCGTGGATCTGAAAAGTACAAACGAATCTGCGCCGAAGGATCCGCTTTTATGCACACTACCATGTAGGCTCCGATTGTTGGCGTACTGACAGTGCTCCGCAGAGGCCTGGAGTAACGCAATGTTACAATGTCCCTGTTGGAAGTTCATGACAGTCAAGTGACTTTGCTATGCAATCATCATACAGCAGCCAGGGAAGTATGATTTCGACGGTTCTGATGGACTGTTCTTAATATGGGCTATGGACCAGCGTTTTCCGCCTTCGGAGGAATAATCTGAAATCCTGCAAGTTTCTAGACTGCACACCGAACTGGATTTAGGGGCTTCTCAACAACAATCCGCGTTTCCACATATGATGAGAGCAACTCAAACCTGCACATCTATTATTTTCTAAAAGATTGTCGACAGCCGCAAATAACCTATCAGAGTACCCCTGATACTCTCTAATAAGCGGCACGCCATGCATCAACCTCAAACCCCCCTTAGTCCTAATGTATAAGTACTCCGACCTGCTCCAACCTCCATGGCACCCTTTTTACCCCATATAGGTTATGTAGCTTTGTATTTAAGGGATTCCAAATTTGAGTAGTGGAATATTTCGTCCCCGGGGGGGAGGGGCGCTTAATATCCCTTATTTCACTCTTCCCCTGGACGCCAGGCCTATAGGGGGCTATTCCTGGACTTCATGAGAAGCTAATTCTTATATAAATGGGATCTAGGCTGATATACGTAGGTAGTGTAGCTATCCAAGAGGCTAGTTCATCTCGGATAGTCGAATTATGAACTCATGGTACCTTGCTTCCGGCTTGGCTAGGTTATCATAGTGAATAAGTACTAGTCCACTGAAGATTCCGTCGGCTTTGCAATATATACGGATGTATGAAGCTATAGGCCTCTGGGTTATAATTAGTCTAGTCCGTCGACTACTGTGTTTTGCTGGGCGAAGGCGATGTGCTGGCCAGATAGTGTGTCTCTCAGCGTGCAAGGTGGGTAGCTAGTCCCTTCGTAGTGGCTCATCAACTTGTTAGTAACTAGGGCTTGAAAAAAAGGGTATAAGATGCTTGAGAGCATTGTTAAGGTGACTTGATATATCGTCTCTTGATATTTCTCTCCCATAATGCTATCTGTGCTGTTCCGTGGGCAGTTACTACTTCTTTTCTGATGATATTCTTAGCAAAGAAGACAAAAGTACAAACGCAGTCTCTACGTCTTTCTTTAAGCGTGCTTCTCAGGAGCCTAACCTGTCGGTTCATGGAGGTAGTTGATCAGAAACATGGTCCGTAGCTGGAGTACTGGAGCAGGGTGCCTGTAAGCTGGAAGTCTGGATGTCGTCGACACCGAACATCTACTACCGGCTGGACAGGGATATTTATCATATATAGCGCTTATCCATAGCAAAGATATTTGCCAATTATATGGATAGAAGCGGATTGCCTATATGTCGTCGTATAATGGTCGTTGCCCCGTCTAATAATACAATCTGTAAAAGCCAAGTTCCAGTCGCCATGCAGCCAGACTCAGTGGTGATGACGGTACCTAACTTGAGTACTCACCTATTATAGCCCTAACATGAAGAGGCTTATGTGATTCTTAAATTACTTAGTTATACGCGGGACCCAAATAATCCATGGAACTGAGGACCCAATGGATCGCATGAGTACAATACCGGGTGAGTCCTCGTAAAGTGTCGCGCAATCTGTTGCACTTGAAGACGTTGAATATGAGCTACAGCCTAGGCGCCAACCGGACCGATGTCTGTCTCCAATTACACTATGCTTACTTAATGCTTAAACCTGAATGATACCGCCGTTAATACAACATGTTTTTCTTCTCAATTTACAAGTTGGCCTGGCCATAAATGCAACTTCTTGTTTACTACCTAGTACAACCCAATAGAATGGTGACGGTGGGTACCTAGAGCTACTAGGTACCTGTAATGGGTCCGTGTTCCCTCGGTCGCAACGGATAGGATCAGCCTTGCATGCGAGTGGTGATCAAATCGCGACAAGCTGTTAGTGAGTTGCCTATGTAACAACCAAGACATGTGGAGAAATCGAGGTCACCTGCTAACATGTTTGGGGGCTGCGCCTAGCTCTATCGGGCCACCTGAAGACCCCACAATCGGCGCTTCTAACCAAGATACATCGCCCAGCTCAGTAACGCTAATAGTCTGCATTAACAGGTGGATGCTTTATCCAGAATAGACGGGAGCCACAGCGAATGAAGATTGGAAAACCAGTCAACCTGCAGGGGGGTCGACGTCCACAAATTGAATGGGCTCTCCCACCCAAACCTTTGGTGGGTCTTCGCGGTGCGCGTCTATCCTTCATCTTCCTTTTCTCTTTACTCACACGACTTCCAATGTCTTGTCATCCACATCACATGGTCACGACCCCTAAGCCATCATACCTTTTATAGTCGTGGGCTTTTATACTCACATCGCCCTTACCCTATTACCCACCTTAGCCGCCCGTAGTCGCCGTTTAAAGGGGCAATCGCAACCGGAGGTTTCCATGCGGATGCAAATGTGCATCTGTCGTTCTGACCTAAGGAAGTAGTTTATGCTGCACCACTCACTTCACACCGTATCCACGCAGCATCATATCCACGCAACGGCTAGCTAGCCCTTTCCTGCCTATCACTGGAACAACTCACGTACTTGCCTTCCGGCTTGCGTATGTCCTCGCACCTGTCTCTTGACAATCCAATTTCTATCGGTGCATAGGTCGGCTCCGCCATCACCATTCATCTGTCTGTTCTCGTAATTCTGATGATGGTCATTCAGTCATCATAATCACGTTTGTCTGCGCGGAATTCAGCTGTGTTCTGAACCATATCTGGGACTCAACTCAGCTTTTTGTCTTGCAGGAAGCCGCGACACAGTGGCGAGCTGCGCCCATGTCGTCCTTCGGATATGGCGACTGTCACTCCTTACAAACGCGAACTGCCTTTCATTCACCGCGCCTGGAAAACAGCTTTTCAGTATGCCGGCCGAAAACTAACTACGGTGAACGGTGACAGTCCTGTCAACGGTGATGAAGTGCTGCGCGGTGCTAAGAGACGACGCTTGGGTGACGATTCATTCGAGTCGGCCCTGAATGGCTCTCTTGGCCGTCTTCTGCCGGAAAGTGCTCATGACTTCGACAAGGTCTTCCGAGTCGAAGTCCTCAAGATCATCCAAAATGGCAGCCCCACTTTTCAGGCTGAAACTCTGTTGAACGGGGCTAAATCCCCTGCGAAGAAAGAGATCCCGAATATCAGGATTCGCTGTAGACTAACCGTTTATTGGTTCAAAAACCGGGGGAATGGCAAGGAGTACCGGGCCCTCTATAGCGACAATCAGATCTGCACTATCAAGGTCTTTCGGGATGGTGACGGAGCTGCTCCCATGGCGAGAATTTACCTAGCATCGCCGTTCCAGATTCCGGCAGATAAGATCTATGTGGAGCGAGATGACGACTCTAAAGGATTCGGCCTGGATGATGAGTATATGATTGGGGTGGAGCTCGAGTCTGCCGGAGATCCTCGCTGGCCACCGCTCGACCTTCTGCCTAAAGCTGATGCTCGTGATGCTGCTCCTGATCGCCGACGGCATTGGGTCCTGTCCACCCAGTTCATATATAGATTTGACAAGCACCGCTGGACTAGTCCCGTCAGGTTCAGGAAACGCCCGGGCGAAGATCTACCGACTGAATTCCGGATGGATATTGACCTGAGGTGGTCCGCTGGTCATGCGATGGGAACCAAGGCAAGGATTGGGCAGGAGCCTTCACCCCCAGATGTCAAGGCATCCAGCTTGGACGGTGCCTTAGAGCCTCTGACCAATGGTCATGTCAACGGTAGAGTTGAGAACCTCGCAAACGGTCACGTGAAGGATGCATCACACGACATAGCTATTGACGAGGACGAAGAGCCTGAAGAGGCGACAACCCCCAGCCGCTCGCTCAGACACAGAGAGAAGCAAAATTACAACCTGAAGCTTCTGAGTGACAAGGCGCGAGGCAAGGAGCGGAAAGAGCGGAAACGGCGCAAGGCGGCTGCAGATGCTGAAGCAAAATTGGGACAAGTAACCTGGGTCCTGCCTCGTACCGGAAAAGTCGTTGTGGACAAGTTCGCTTGCCTGCGGTGCTTCGCGGAACACTCCTCGATGGCCGAATTGCGGGAGCACCTGGAATGCCATACAGACTATAAGCATTCCTATCCATCTAATGGCAACATCGTGGTGATCACCCCCCACGGTCAAGCCACTCCTCGCATTTCGAAGTCTTATTTGCTCGAGCCCCATGGCATGGATGAGCCCGAAAGCGACGTAGAAGAACAGCCCTCCCCACCAAAGGCCCGAAGAAGTTATTCCCGGTCCAAAAATTCACAGGTAAGCCCGCCACTGTATTATCGGCTCAAGCGTTCACGCTGACACCGGTATAACTAGCAACCCGCATTGCCAACTAAACCGAAAGATACGAAACAAGTCATCCCCAACAACAAGCAGCCCATCTACGACCCACTCAGTAAGCAGCTCTTGGAACCAGGCTCGCGGGTCGACCCTCCCGGGGTGGATATGTCGTGGCTTCTGCAAAAGCACCGGGACATCATCCGAGATTACAGCGATCTACATCAGGATGAAAAGGAGTTCCTCACCGAGTGGGACGCTTTCGTCATCCGGGAAGGCGTCACTACGGAGCCCCATCTTCAAGAAGTTTACTTGGATTTCGTGCAAAAGAAGGCCCCATGGATGCTCGCCTACCAGAGCCGCATGACCGAATTTGCCAAGCATCTCAGTTATCTGGCAGCAAGGAAAGCCTTGACAGAGGAGACAATAGCCAGAGCTCTCGATATCCTCCGGCAAGCGAAATCCCAAAAGCGCATGGAGCAACCTGAACGCCCGAAGACCCCCTCTCCTCGGACAGAAGCCCGCAAGTCCGCATCGGGCTGCGCCGTGTGCGGCCAACCGGTCCGAGGGCCTTCGACCTTGATCTGCGCTAATTTAGTGAGTTCCATGCCCGTAAAATCTCCGCCAAATACGTAGCTGACGCTCCAGAAGGAATGCACGCGATCTCTTTACCACGATGATTGCATACGTGGAGAAGCGGCAATGCCCATCGAGACCCGCAACTGGCGATGCAACGACTGCTATGTGAAAGAGGAGACAGCTGCCGAAGCTCGACCAGCGAGCCAACTGAACTGATCGGAGGTGCCCGACTACGAACGGGCACCGTACTTCTGGAGTTCTTCTAGTTGAAGCGGCTCGATGGGGGAAAACGGAAATTACGAATGCTGCTTCATGGGACAATGATTGCTCAGTTCTGAAGACTGAGTAATTACCAGGTACTTTCAAGAGTAATCCGGAGCCGGTCCGACTTTAGCTTGAGTTGGCCACGGGATATGAGTCTGGAGAAACGTGCGGTCTGATCTGGGCCGCTCATCCAGAGACCCTCCGCATTTGTACGTATGTAATGTAAGGCGCCGATTTAGGCGTAGGTACCTAGCGAATCTGCATTTTATTTAAACCCTAAAAGTCTCCATGGTTAAACCTAAGGGCCTGTAGCTGATCAAAGGCCTGGGTTAGCTCTAATAAGTCAGCCCATAATTAAGATTATTTACTGTTACTTCCGGTGTCGTTTTGTTCATAACTACGGCTGTAATTCTATGCTTATAAAAGCCATATCGCCTTTTTTAGTTTAGTTACTACCTGTTCAAGATCAACTTGATATATTTACTTCTTCTGTTGCGAATGCCTCAGTGTGTAATGTCAGGCTTTCATACCCAGATTCCTTTATGTGTATGAAATCCGGGAACAGAAGCTTAAAGGGAGTGTAAATGTGAGCTGCACATCTGACGGATAAACAAAACTTGACATGCCCCATACGATCAGGTCCTATGACAAGTTCGGACTTAAGAGTAGAACTGCCGTTATGCTTTGCTGTCTGAGCCTGTCACAGAAGGAGTGTCCCTCTATGCTTCTGCAGAGGATCTGAGGACAGCATTTCGGTTCTGAGCGTGGATAATTCCCTTTTCAGACCAGCTATGGAAGTCCTGCAAGACTCTGCGTAGTAGAGGACGTTCACGACTACCCCTATTTGGGATACAATGCAGGAAAGGCGAAGGGCGTCCCGCAGGGACTTTAAATGGGAAATGTTTGGCTGCTTTCCCCTGAATGTCTTGCGAACTATAAGGGGTAGCTCACTCAGGGGCAGGTAGCGATCCCCCCTCCCCCCCCCTTTTTTCTCTACGTGTGATGAGTATGAGGAAGAGATAAGCGACCATTCGACTGTTCTTCTTGTAGTCACGGGTGTGAGACGGGCTGTTTTATGGTTACGATGACGCCTTCCCTTAACTTCTCCGCGACCAATATATCTCGCTCTTCCGGAGTAACAAGGAACCAGCCCGTCTCCTTTACCGGAGATGTTGAGATAGGCCTAATTTCGAAGCAAGATTTCTCTCGAAGTGGGCTTTTTCTTAGGAATGGAAGCGTAAGGGACTAGAGACTGCTTGCGTTGATGTCCTAGGCTACTCCCTTGCGACTCATGAAAACCCCTCAGCCGGGTATTGTGCGCGCTGTAGTCTTAGCAGTCGTCATGATTCTCAACAAGCCGCGCTAAAAACCGTCCTGCCCCGTTGGACTAGCCTGTCTGCCACGCTCAAACAGCAGAGTCCCAACAGAGAAACGCTGAAACAACGCCGATGCTCCTGCTTCCGACAGAAAGCCTTAGAGTCTCTGTTTGAGTTTGCCATAAAACGGTGTGCCGTTTGCCAAAGTCCCCTGTAACCCCCATTATCTAAGCTCGCATCCTTAAGGGTAATTAACAGAACCCCCCTCTCCCAACTCCCCAATATATGGCTCCTATACTCTCCCATACGACGCTAGGCTAGGGCAACCTTGCACATCCTACTAGAACTTGCATATCCACCAGCCCTTCAGCTACGGTCCTCCTTATGCTCAAAGTTAGCAGTCTCCGCCTTGACCATCTGCTCGACCTGCTGCTTCTGAGCGCCCTCGGTGCCCTCCATCAGCGTTTCGATACGCGTCTTTGCGAAACGTCGGGCCGGCACCTTGTTCTTGAAGAGGATGTCGAGCTCTGCGTACGTGCGGCCTTTGGTCTCGGCTGTGGCGTCGGTGAGGGAATATTAGCCATCCATTTCACTGATCAGACCATAATCCATGTGCACATCTCTTCATCACCCAACTCGCGTACCCCAACAAGGTATAACTACTCCCAAAACAAACTCAACATCATTACATGGCCCCCCCAGCAACGCTCATACAATATGCACAGCGAAAGGACGGCGAGTCGACTTACGAAGGCGGAAAAACAGATAAACCCAAAACAGGGCATTGATCCCGGCCCAGAAGAAGGCCGACTTGGGCCCCCAGTTCCACTCGGCGGGATTGATCTGGCGGTACGACACGACGTTGACGAAGGCGATGTTGATGGCGTTGTAGGCGTTGCGCGCGAGGATGATGGACTTGGCGCGCAGCCGAGTCGACGGCATCTCCGACACGATCGTGTACACCACGGGCCCCACGGAGAAGTTAGCCGTCGCGCTCATGAGGAGCACCATCGTCCCGGCGGCCCAGGCCTCGGCCGTGCTGGGCGGAGTGTGGATCCCCATGAAGCCCGTTATCCTGCGCTCGTATGACCTCTGGTCAGCAGAGGGTATATTGATCCTACTCACGAGGCCACATGCCATGTTTGCCAGTTAGGCAAGTAGGAGGGCAGTAATCTGCCAGACTGAAAATCTGTCTTCCGGTAAGGGGAGAAGAACGTACACGAGGAGGACGAACATGACAGCCATGCCGCCGAGCATCAGCGTCTTGCGGCCGATGCGCTCCAGCACAAACCAGCTGAAGACGGTGCCCAGGAAGTTGAGTCCATTCTGGCCCCAGGTGAGCCGGAACGAGTCGCCGTCGGAGATGCCGGCCTGCTGGTAGAAGAAGGTCGACAGTCCGCCCAGCGCTGTGCCCGACATGGTCTGCGCGATCCACGTCATGCACACGATCTCAGTGCGCCGCCCGTCCACGCCCCTGAAGCAGTCCACGTACTTGGTGCCCTCGGCGACCTGCTTCTCCATCTGGTCCGTGTAGATCATATCTTTGGTCTTGGTTGGCCTCTGGTGCTTCTATGGTTGTATGGGGAATTCGATGCAATGCAGGCTCTGATCGTGTAAAAGAGGATTGGAGAACGAGAAGTGGGACTTACAGGCCATGTAGGCATCGGCCTCTCGCTGAGAGAATCCGGAGCTCCTCGCGAGCCGCTTCAGCGATTCCTCGGCGCGTGCCTTGTGACCCTTCCGCACGCACCACCAGGGCGATTCAGGGGCCAAATACGTGCCGATGGCGATGGGGAGTGGCCATATCCACTGTAGCGCGAAGGGTATCTTGTAGCTAGGACAGCGTCAATGAGTGAAGGAAATCGCAGGATGGCATAGCCAAATTCGCTCATCGTCTTGATTCCGCACTGTAATATCTATAGAACGGAGCTTGCGTCAACAACCGCGCTGGGAGACTCACCCCCATTCGTCCTCCCGGGACACAAACCCAACCAATACACCGGAAGAAACTTCGAAATCAAAACGTCAGCAATCTCTGTTTACGCATATTGAGAGCTTAGTGCTTACTGAACTGGCCGATAATCCAGCATAGATTGACATAAGCAGTGAGGTAATGTCGTAGTGGGACGGGACACACCTCAGCGGCGTAGGCAGTGGTCATCGTCTGGAATATACCCCTGTGCAATGAGCCTCATTAACTGCGGGCCAGGAGTCTGTGATCTCAAGTTTTCATTGCATGATAGAAGTTCCGATTCTTTCCTGAGAAAGAGGCCGACAGAAGAAGGTATGAGACATTCTTGGAGTCTACTCACCACGCCATGCCTTGAAAGAATTCTCCTACGAGGAAAACGGCAAGAGTCGGCGCGAAGAAGGGGAAGAAGATAAACGCCGTGATGGCCATAAGGCCAGGCAGGATCGTCCAGCGGTAGCCGAACAGCTCGGATGTCCAGCCCGCGACCTTGAAAAAAGGAGGTAGTGAGATACAGCTTCCAGGGCCAGGCGGTTTCAAGGGCAGGAGAGAAGTTACCTGCAGCCCAAGTATCTCTCCCACGTTCTTAGCTCCCGTGATCCCGTTCTGCCAGTTGGCTGGTATCTGCAGCTTGCCGTTTGGGGCAGGCGTGCCGAATTTCTCGAGGAAGGCCGGGTATGCGGTGTCTGCGGAGGAAATCAGCCGTCGATCTCGCTCCCATCCTTGTGCCTCGAGGGCCTCCGTTTTTTGGGCAAAGCTTAAACAAATCGGAAGGGTCAAAAACTTACAAGAACCAACGACTGATGTTTGATAACCTTCCATCTACAGAGCCAGGGGTCAGTCATGTCTCGCCCAGATGGCCTCGAGATATCTCTCAGGTTGGGCTAACCGGGGGCCCATGACGAAAGCTGGCAACGGATTTGGAGCACTTCGTTGATACAAGGTTATCTAGGTTCTAGAGGACCACGCACAATTAGGCACGAGGATAGCACCATCGACCACCCAATAGCTTTTGGGTACACCTTCAATGCGGTGGAGAGTTTCATATGCCTCTCCCTCTCATTGGCGTCGTTCGCTTCGCTCACCAGTTTCTAAGGTTTTCCTTTAGTATACGGCATTCTACAACGTTGTAGGTAACAGTGGGATCGCTAGGCGACCTCTGCAGTCTAGTGGCTCACCATGAAGTCGTCCACATTCGCCGCAATCCGCCTAGCGACTTCCGGGTCGATTTGCGCCGTCTGTCCGCCACCACCCCGAAGACTCTCAGGGTCCTCATCGTTTATTTTCTCATCCGTGGTATTTTGGCGAGCCCTAGACTCCGAAGGTACGATATCTGCCGATTCCCTCTGATTCTCAGGTTGTAAGGACATTTTAAAGGAGTATCGTCGTGTGGATAAAAGTCTGATTAGCACTAATATTCCAGTAAGTCCGATTGGATGCGGGATAATCGCCCTACAACACCTGAAGGGGTCAATCGATAGTCTATAGGTAACGGATGGTACGACGAGGGTTGGGTGCTGTTCGTATCTGCTATGGATCTGTCGCCGGTAATATATCAGATAATGCGCATGACCATCTCTCTCCCTTGATACCCCATCTCATACTACGGCAGGGATAGAGATCGGCATATGGTCCCTAGAACTGCTACCCGGTGGTATTCTGCTGATTGGACGGATGGTTCCTCTCTGGCCCAGCGTTGCAGCGGTCTTCTGCGGGGTACCAAATACGGTTTCAATGGGAATTAGTGTCACAGTTTGTTATCAGTTGTTTTCGGGTTATCATTCTAGACTCTTTCCGTCGCCCGATGCAGAAGGTGACAAGATCGGAGAATCGATGAAGCCTTTCGATGAGGTCCTTGACAGAATTGTCACTGTTGCTCCGGATCACGGTCTACTTACGCTAACTCGAGGAGAAGTGTTCGGCTTACCTCATATCTGCGTGAGAGTCATTATAGTGATGAAATGATGCTAGGGAAATCAGTTTCCAGATTCTAACTCGATAATCGCTAGAGTTACGCGGTATAATGCAGTTTTCTAGGTACAGGACGCAATCCATAGTGTAGATAGAGGAACCAAAATGCACAGACGAGTTCTCCCGAGTTTCCACTTTCCTCTTACCAGTCTGATCCTAACATGGATCGGAGTGAAATTGATACGAAGTGACATTGACTAAACTAAAGACTCTCTAGGAAATGCAGATGCGGAGATATATGTCATCTTACAGCCAAGCCTGGACGCCTGTGAGCCCAGCTACTGTCGCTCTCATATAGGGGCCTGTTCCTTAGCGCAGACAGCTCGAGCGCCAATTGGGGGCCTCAATAATTTAGAAGAGAACACCCAATGCCCCGTTCCCAAAACGCTAGTACTGTATTTTATGGGGATTTCTCAGGATTTATAGACTTTTCCAAAGACGCCGTTGGAAGTCGTGACTGTCACCATTGCTGGGCGCGAGGAAGGATCGGGAACCCCTACGGTTTGGTCGGCAACTAATATTGTTCGACAGTAGCTTCCCAATGAGGGACATTCTCACCTCGGTCTTGCAGCGAAAGTCGACCAATAACGGAAGCCTTGATGAGTTGTAATCGTCTTTGTCCTCTTCAGGAGAACAAGTACTCCCATGGGTTCCGCCCAACCTCATACTTTACCTGCGCTGTTAACATAGGCAATACGGTCTAATTATATCTTTACCGAAGCCGTACTTTAAGGTATGATGGAAGGAAAGTAGGAAAGGCGGCGAGGAGGTTTTCTGTAGGTCCTATTGCCCCTTTTCCATACTTAACTCCATTTGGCAAGGGTAATAAGGCGTCGATATCAAGACATACCGTCAATCAACGAGTATGTAAACTTACACACAGCCCAAGGAGGTAGGTTGGCATGAATAACTCTTAATGATAGCAGTTATTGATAAAGGGAAAGACATGCCTTCACACTACCGCCAACCGCATGCAAATAAGTGTCAGACCTAGCTGAAGGCGATCAAACAACTAAACCTTGGCTTAGTTTGATCAGCTACTCAGGGGAGATTGCTTCATGCATCTCGGGTACAGCTTTCTCTCAGTTATAACTGTTTTTATGTGTATTTAAGGAGGCTTCATTACCATCTCTTTCCCTTTAGGAGCTCTAAAAGGTCAACCAGATAATTTTATCCTTCTTTAGTCATAGATGCTTCAATGTGTGATGTCAGGGTCTTATAATACGCGAGATGGTATTGCCTAGGACTACTTGATATTTCTATATAATATACAAAATAAACAGTATATTAGCTCAGGATGTCTAATAATTGCTACAAGCTTAGTCCTTAAATTTGCTTGCGAACCGCTGCGGGCGGAGAATCTGGTAATGTTAGAACCATATTCACTTTCCGTTAAACTATTATAACATACCTTGCGCTTGACCAAGTGATTGTAAGTTACGAAGAACACCTAGGGTCTTTTGGTGATTAGAACCGAGAATAGCATTATAGCCTTGCAGCGCCCGCTGGTACATCTCCTCTGCCTCCTTTAGCTTGCCTTGATTTTTATAAAGGTTGCCTAGGTTGTTGACTGTTGTAAGAGTCGACGTATGATCGGGTCCTAGAGCTTTCTCATAGCCTTGCAGCGCCCGCTGGTACATCTCTTCTGCCTCCTTTAGCTTGCCTTGATCGGAATAAAGAAGGCCTAGGTTGTTGACTGTATCGAGAGTCGACGTATGATCGGGTCCTAGCGCTTTCTCTTTGCCTTGCAGCGCCCGCTGGTACATCTCCTCTGCCTCCTTTAGCTTGTCTTGATCGGAATAAAGAAGGCCTAGGTTGTTGAC
>QJNU01000213.1:0-110227 GCA_004154915.1 Monosporascus ibericus
CCCCCCCCCCCCCCCCCCCCCCCCCCCCCCCCCCCCCCCCCCCCCCCCCCCCCCCCCCCCCCCCCCCCCCCCCCCCCCCCCCCCCCCCCCCCCCCCCGCGACAAGTACTCTCTTGATACAACGCGTTACTGCGCTATTACGAGATGCAGGCCGCCTCGTCGCTACATATACGCAAATTACCAATACCTACGGAGTTACGTAGAAAGCAACCACTTTGAAAGTGGTGAGCTCTTATCGGCCAACACGGTCCCCGGCCACTCAGGAAGGAACTGTGCGGATTTCGCCTACCCCGTTCTGGCGAGCTTTTTGACAGAACTTCTTTCCTGCGCGCGTAGTTCCAACTACAAAGCTTCGGCTACTGCAAGAGAAACCATCATTCACGCCGCGAGTCTACGAAAAGGAACAGCTACTGCCTCTTTTCAAGCCTCCAAACACTCCTCCTGCAGGACTCGATGCTTTTTTTATTGTAGCCTTATCAATGCTATTGCCAGGCGCAGCTTTCCGGAACCCCAACCGCGTCATCGCAACGTATGCGCAAATGACCAGTACCTAAGTAATTATATTAATGCTGCAAAACAAGTACCGAGTTTTCGATGCCCTCACACATGGGGGGTTAAAGGTTGCAAATAAGGTCCCGACCGTCGCCCGAGGCTTTGACCTCCACGCGGTAGCCTTTTTCGCGGGCAAGGTCGCTCAGTCGCTCGTATTTCCTTTCCGCTGACGTGATAGACGAGTGGTGGGACTGGGTCAGCAAAAGACGCAGCGATGAGCGCTGCTGATGTGGAGGGATGGATCGGCCCATGTATGGCCTGCCCGAATCTGATGAGCATAGACGCTCCATGGTGGAGCTTTGCCGTTAACTTGCCACCTATAGCCAGAACGGCAACACAGGTAAAGAGGGCCGTTAGCTATGGTGAATCTCCGGTGAGCTGGTCGTTTGATGGAGCAGGAGAACCTTGAGAGCTTGGGGTTGACAGTTTGTTGCCTTGACGAAGCTCGAATCGAGAGAGATCGTCTAAACCAAGCTCCCTAGGCACTGGGGCTACGTCTACCGTGCTTGGGTGCGAAAAATGCCAAGTTTGTATGAAGGGCAAGTTCACCTTGCCCTAAAGTGCACAGTTAACCCATCTACAGCAGCAACAATACATATGAAACCATACGGAAATGTTCAAATGCCTTGTCTTCAGATAGTTTGATAGCTAACGAGTAGTATAATGTTATCCCGATATTGGGGGAAATCATCAACCTCACTGTTACTGAAACGGAGTGAGTAGGTCTAGTTGTGAAATGACTGTTTGAAGCGGATGAAGACCCATTCGAAACACCTGGAATCTAAGGCCTCTTTATGGAGACACCAATTATCTTGCTGTTAAATGTATTGTAGCGAGAGGAGGCATTGTATTTCTTCAACCATTGACCTAATCGTAGACAGTTAGAAGGTCTGTCTTCATGGGAAGTCAGTCAAGAATTCGCCTCATTGACGGCCTGTAGGAAAAAAGCGGCATGGACACGGACAATCAATGGCCAGCCTAATGTGTAATTGCACGGTGTTTTGAGCATGCTGACTGAATAAATGTCCGCGATAGCCAGAATAGGTGGGCTCCTTCCATCCCTTGATTGCTTCAGTCTACAGATACGTGTATTGTCCTGAAGGAATAAGCAGAGCTTATCATATCTCACAGTCGGAATCTAGCCAGCATACGACCTTAGGTGTGTGCGTCTTTACCCGTTGCCTTTCTCCGCCATTGCGCCTCAACTCTCCTTCCTTGGCTCCAAATCATAGGATTTACACTACCTCTAGTGTTCTCCAGATGACCTCTGGACAGTCTTGTGCTTGTACCTTCTTTACTCGGTGTCATTGGACTCGTCACAGCTTCCGTGTTCCTTTTTCAAGGCCTTGTATCATATCCGCATTTACCTCCTGTCACAGTTAGGCTGATCGCGGGAGAAGGTTGCATAAGGTGTGGGAAGTGTAAATTGTCATGGATCATCTAGGCTCTGGAGAGCAGTGGCTAGGAAGCTCTATATATAGTGTGGGAGCCCCGGAACAACGTTGTTACGGGGTCTCTACAGCTCCGAGGGGCTTTGATGACTAAGCAAGTGACCCCTATTCTGCGACACCTCCGACAATTGGGTTTATGTCGATACGCCCACGTATTAAAAAAAAAGGCTAAGAGCCTTGGGTACCGGTTATAGGGGCATCCGATGGGGTCGGCCGTGCTTTCGCCAACGAGCTTGCCGCCTGCGGATTCACCATGGTACTCTATGGCTGGAACCTTGGGAAACTAATTAGGATGATGCCTTGCTATAGGCGATGTTCCCCTGGCGGTTATCCCGGATTCTCATCGCAGATACAAGTACCGTGGCCTGCGTGGCTTGTCTCGATGATCCTCGGTATGGTAGAGACCTCAAACCAGCGACCATGAATTTCGCAGCCATCGCGCGAGAGCTGGACATAAACCTCACTCTCCTCGTCAACAACGCTGGTGGAGGTCCCGTTCGAACCCACCTGTTCACCGTTGACGGAGTCTCCCGAAGCTACGATTACGAGGAATATCAATCTGAGCGCCCTTTTCCTACTGCATCTAACGCGCGTGCTTCTCCCGAATCTGATACGACGTAGCCCGTCTCTCGTGATCAATATCAGTACGATGGCAGACCAGGGCTTTCCGCCCCTCGCCTCGTAAAGCGCCAGCAAGGCGTTCGTCATGGCTGGCACCCGCGCCTTGCGCTGAGAGATGGTGATGGAGGAGGGCCTAGGGGATGAAGTCGAGATCTTGGGTGTCGAGGTCGGCAGAGTTACCGGAGGGCGAGGTTGCGCAGAACCCGTGCCCCTTTTTGTACCGAGCGCTGAGATGATGGGTAAGGCTGCATTAGCGAAAGCCGGCCGCGGAGACGGAACTGTGGTCGGCTACTGGCCCATTCTTTGCAGCGGTTGGGGGCCGGTCTGGTTTCCCTGTCGCCTAGATGGGTGGAAGATACTTTAATAATAACCCTTATGCAACGAGAGAGAAAGCCCTAACGGGAGTATAAAGACACGGTGAGGCAACCCTGATGTAACATCTGAACGATATCGAGATGGAGCCAGGCTGAGGTTGCATGGTGTCTAGCACTGAATCCTTAGGGGGGCTCAGAGCAGGAAACTAGATGAGTTATTAGGTATATGATTGTCTGATGATTGGGATCGAGAACGCAGATACTAACCAGTCATGTTGGTGTACGCAAACGGAGTACTCCTGTCTAAGGTATGCGGCTGTCAACTCCATGGTGAAATTGTCAGGGAGCATCCCCTTCGAGTTTATAGCATCGCATCACGTGCCAGAGCGTGCGGAAGCCAGCTTACGTAGGATGTAGGATCTCATTTTATATAATATTTTTTATGAAAGGCTTATGCACGTGTTTCAGGGGCCTGGTGCTACAGGTGACAGAGTCTGCCGACACAAAAAGGGAGTCGACGAGGCGACAAGGGGAGGGGCTTAGGAATGGCTGGTTCCCTTCCTTGAACCCCCGTGGTTCGAAATTAGATGAAAGTAATATATGTACCTTTCTGGAAATGTATCCCCAGGGCCTAGCCGGATCCACGACCCACTCACTCTCCAGTTAAGTATGCTGCAATGTTGCCTAGCTTATATGAGGATTGAATGGGTTACAGCAAGGCAAGTGTGACAGATGCTGGAATCACTCTTGCAACAATGAATAACACAGAATGTCATTGTAAATAGGTCATCAGATGATCGAGGTGGTCACCTGTTAGGGTGGTACTACCCGCATGAAGCCCCTTTTACGTACTTCCTGACTCTTGGAGGAAGAATGTTGTAATAGCGAGTATTAGCATGTTGCTCATTCATGGGAAGGTGTTACTCTACGTGCCACTTGGGTGACATTGCATTCCCCTGGCCAAGCTCCGTGGCATTATAAGAAAGAAAAGGGGTAGTACGGCTGTACAACGCGTGACTCCAAACAGCCGGTCCCATATCAAGTTTGCGGTCCCCCTTTTGCGACCGCTTAACGGCAAATGACGTCAATTTAGTTTTCATAGCCAAAAGGTACTATTGGAATAAAGGCCTGAATCAATTCGAAGAATGTACGCTGATCAATGATTTATATAAGCCCGCCAAACATTGTGATGCAGCTCTTTCTCCAGTTCCATATAGTTTCTGTTGATTTCAATGCGAAAACATTGACGAATACACAGAAAATACTTTCTAGTAAGTGCAGCTCTACCCGGCTACCACTGCTCGCCCAGAATGCAATCCGTTCCGTCCTTCATCAACCTTGCTGTTACCTTTTTAGCCATTTTCGCTACTACGAGCTTTGGTACAGTTATCGCTGGAGCTATTGGCCTTCTGAGAGACGGCTCCGATGTAGAGGTGGCGGTTGACACGATTTCCAAGTGGGAGGGCTACTCCTACACATGTACTAAATCCAGCATTGAAGTCCGGGAGGAAGGCGGGAAGTGGTACATGAAGGCCCAGTGCCCGAAGATGGACGGCAAAACATTTCTGAAATCAGAGTTGGACCTAGACAAGTACGCATTCCCTTATTTCATTTCGCTACTTCTCTTTTTGTCTAAATATCCTTGTAACTATTTGCTGTGGTAATGTACTTTCTGAAGACAGAGGCGTCGTATCGCTAGAATTAGTGATTCTTTAGGCGACGATCAACTCCCTACTGATTCAACACTTAACTACCGCCTTATGCCCTCGTTCTGCACATCGATACTAGCTTCATCACACAACCAAGCATAGTTCTGGGATGCTACCGAATCCGTTTTATTGCACAGGAAGCTCTCATCTCTCGCTTAGCTGACATCTCCCTACTCTCGTAGTTGCTATAAGAACAAAGACGGCATGCTCTTCGAATACAACCGCGGGAACTTCTCCGAGAGCTGCCATAGCTGCGCTCTATCTTCCTCTGCCAGTGGCTTCCCAAACGAGTTCACCTGCGTGTGCGACCCGCTCGAACAAACGGCCGATCCGGTGCACTTACGTACGTTTCCTGCATTATTCCCCAATCCTTTCTCTACCTACGGCACCTAAGATGTTGCGAAAGGCTCCGAGACATTGGAAGTAGAATAATTACGGAACTGATATGTGATGAATTGAAACAGATGCAAATATTGGAAATAACGACGGCTTCTTGCAATGCTATAAGAACAAAGCTAGCCTTGTGGCTTGAGAGTGGACTTCGGAAGGAGCTTGGCATCTTTGTAGAGGGGTGTGTGGAGAGGAATATGTCAGGCTTTACAGTACTAGGCATACTTGGGTAAACCCAGCCAGGCCTAGCTTACCAACCACTACGGAGTCGTTAAGATTGCCACAGAGGGAGAGTGGTTTTCACCACAATTTGTTATCTGTAACCTAATCACCCTGCCAAGTCGGAATGAGAAAAAAAAAAAAAAATTTTAGGTGACCTAGATTACAATACTCTATTTAATTTAATAAAATTCAGAATATTCCCTTAATAAATTTCAAGTAAATCTTGTATCTTAATTGTCGCTGTTTCTTTATAAGTTTCTAAAGCAATTCTGCTGTATTTATATTAAGTAAATAGCCCTGTATTAATAGTGTTACTGTGGGTGAGTTTAGTTGGTGTGTCAAATTTTTGATCAGGACTCGCTTGCCTTCCTAACCTCCTCCCTAACCCACGCCTCTAGGCCCCCTGCCGCAATAATAGCCTGCACGTTCGCTGGCAGCGCACCCACTTGCTCCATCCAGCTCTCCCCCTCGTCACCCTCCCGCACCTCGACGACACTGCGCTTCACGTCCCACGTCAGTGTCCAGCCCGTCCGGCGCGTCAGCTGCCGCTCCGTGACGGAGGGTGAAGGAGAAGAGAAGCGGGCGCGTAAACGTTCAACAAGACGTCGGACCTCTAATGTTATAAGCGCGTTATTAATAGCATTTCGGGCAAAGACATTCCCGAAGCTTCCCGCTATAACTAGCGGGATCTGCTTTGCTAGTAACGCAGTCGCAGCCTGTTCTCTCGAGGATCCACAACCGAAGTTAAAACCAGCAACAAGTATGTCGTTCGGCTTGGCAATTGTGTTGAAATTGGGATCGTAGTTCTGCATGCAGGCGCGTGCCATCGCCTCTTTAGAGACATTGTCTTGATATGTTAGTTTCCCTGGATAGATACCATCAGTATTGAGATTGTCAGCGTCACAAAAGACAATCTCGCCACTAATTTGTTCAGGAAAACCTGGCAGAATCTGAACAGTAGACTCTGACGCATCCTCTGCAGACTCAGCCCGGTCTATCACCGATTCCATCTGTTGCGGTATACCGGCAAGTTCGTTCTCGACGCTCGGTTCCTGGCCAGTACCGAATCCATGTTGCACGCCAGACCAATCCACCGGCACCTGGTAGGTACCGGGGCCAGAGATAGTACCGCTAAGAGCGCTAGCGGCAACAACTTCGGGGCTTGCCAGATAGGCCAGGGCGTCTAAGACATTCTCAGTCAGTTATTGCCATTTTCAAAAGTATTTCGGAGCATAAAGCCCCAAAGAGGGCCTCATTTGTATAAACTGGTCCTGAGACTTCCCGGAAGAGGAACAAAGAGCACAAGAAGTACAGACCTCGCGAGCCCATCCGCCCTTTGAAGTTGCGGTTGCTAGCACTAATGCCAACCTCGCCCGGCTCTAAGAGCCCCTTGCCTAGCCCGATACACGGCCCACACCCGGGAGGTAGCGGTTGCGCGCCCGCATCGAGCAAGACCTGCCAGTCGCCAGCGGCTTCAGCAGCCTCTTGTTCAGGTGCAGAAGCTGCCGCAATATAGAATTGGACACCGGCAGCGACCCTGGGAGGCGTGCCGGAGTTGGCTTTAGCGGCGTCTCGGAAAACCTTGGCGGCGGCCGCGAAATCCGAAGCACGCGCATTGGTGCAAGAGACGATGTATGCACGATTGATTTTGATCTTCTGTGGGACCAACTCGCTTAACGGCGTTGCGACTCTGGGTGTATTTGGACCTGAGACGTAAGGGGAAAGCGAGGATAGGTTGAGGTAGAGCTGCTTGGCGTATATAGCGTCGTCATCTGCCATGAGGGGGCTGGCGAACAGCTCGTCTATTCTCGCATGGGTGATGCGTTGTCGGGTTGTCCGGTCGTCGAGCATTGCCGCCTCGGTCGCCTTGTCTCGCAGCCAGCGTTCCAGGGTCCGGTCAATGGGAAACACTACAGCATTAGGAGTCAGTTTCTGCCCAATGTGGAAAAGTCGCGGGGGATCGAAAATCCCGAATCCGGCACGAGACACTTGTCTCTTTGCTAGAGCCGTGCTAGAAGGGGTGAGGGAGGACTCCTGAAGTTACGTACGGGCGGAGAGCGCGCCCCACTCCGTCGCCATATTTGCGATAGTTATTCGGCTATCCACTGGTAGGCTTTCCACAGAGCCACCGAACTCGACCGCGTGGTTGAGTACATCATCTCCGAAGAGCTTGCACAAAGAGACAATAACATCCTTAGCCGTCACGCCTGCCGGCAGTGTCCCTGTAAACGTTACCCGCGCAACAGGCGGGACCTGCCACCACGTCCGCGACGTAGCCCAGATGCTAGCAGCATCCGTCCGTACGACAGGCGTTCCGAGGCAGCCCAATGCACCATAGTGCACTGCGTGGGAGTCTGAGGCCACGGCCATGGTGCCAGGCCACGCATATCCTTCTTCTACCATGATTTGGTGGCCGATGCCCCGCCCCGCAGGATAGAAATCCGAGATGCCGTGTTGTTTGGCAAAGGCCTCGATCTGTTCGTATTTCTTGAGATTTGCTGGGCTGGTGTTGCTGATATCGTGGTCGAGGGCTATGACGATCTGATCCGGACGGTGGACCCGCGTGGGCCCCATAGACATGAACTTGAGGGCGACGGGGAATGAGTTGTCGTGAGTTAGGCAGCGTTCGGGTTCTAAAACGATATAGTCGCCGCTCCGAACAAGCTTTCCCTCCGGAAGACCGACAGCATAGCGCTGTACGATCTTCTCTGTTAAAGTCCGCGGTGGCGGCCTCTTGGAGGAAGGCTTTCCTTGCTGAGGATGAGAGGCTCCATGTTCGATTCGAGCGGAAGCGGAGGTGGTCGTGCTCGGGAAGCAAGTAAACGGGGATGTCGAAACCGGTCTCAGGTGATGCTGCTGGATTCTCCTGCTCGGGAGACGCTTCCTAGTGAGACTGAATGATCGAGTCCAGGCGGACCCAAACTTGGAGAGTCAACTTGATAGGACGTTGGGCAGATGAGGGTCTACTCACAGGTCTGAAGGACATGGCATGGGGATGCGGAGACGACGCCTCTTATGAGTACCTAGTGATGTCGAACACAACATCTGGAGTCGCGAATAAAAAAGCCCTCTACGGGGAGAGAGCGGCGCCCGGCTGGGTGCGCGGGGAATAAAGTAGGGCCGATCCAAAGACACCCACCCACACGTCGACGGCCCCACAGATCCTCGGTAAAAACCAAACCCCGACCATCGTCTCCCATCTTCCTTCGAGTAGGGCGAGTCCTCCGCGATTCGACGGCCTACAGCCATCTGATTGCGCCATCTTGTGATCTTCTTCTAAGCTTCGGCGTTTCCGAGACTCGTGTCTGAGACTCACGGAATCATCGACACCCAACAAAAAGGCTATCTACCCCGCTGGCCTTGTGATGCGCAAAGAGCTGTTGCGTAGCCACTGCACCAAAAGACTGTATTAATAAGGGGGCACTTATTGCGCTACTTATCTGACAAGAGCTTCAATCCGGGCCATGGCGCCGGCTGTGCGATCGATGCGGAAGAAGGCGTCAGCCAGACAACCGGCGGGAAAGAAAACATTAAGTAAACGACCAGCACGAGATGAAGTAGCAGCTAAGAACTCGTCACGAAGGAAAGCAGTAACCACGTGACCATCGCAAAAACTTTATCCCTTATATTATTATCCGAGGATTAATAGAACTATAATTACAAATCGGGAAAAATACGGTAGAATATAATTTCGTTATTATTTGTTAAAAGTGTTACAACCTAACACCTCTTCGTCTTTATAACCGGCCGGAAATTTACCTCAGCTAGCTCAGGCCTCGCTGGCTCGTTTTCCAAAGTACTGTTGTACTACGCTAAAAATTAACCAATCAAATCCCAAATCCCCGTAACGAGCCAGCGAGGCCTGAGTTCATGTTATGCGAACAGGGGTTTCGTTCTGTACATCCCCACCAAAATCGTCGAATCTCCTCCCAATTCCTTTTATTTATTCGAATAAAATTAACCTTCCAAAATAAAAGGAATCATTATGTACCCAATTTAAATCCGGTAAATCTAATATTATTTATACGCGTCGAATATAAGCTTATATAGATACAGGAATTTTTTCCGATTTTTTTTGGATAGTAATTGCAGCCAATATGGCTAGGTTTAAAGCTGGGAAATAGGCAACCGCAACGCCCTTATGGCTGCGACGCAATAACCATCGGTCGCATTATCGTGCACCGGGTCTCCCATGCATATTTTATATGGGACAAGCCCGTATATCAAGTTTTTCGGTCGTACGGGTTATGGTTATTACGTCGTAACCCTGAAAAGGTTCCGGACTTGATTAACCGGAACGCCCTCCTAGCTGCGACCTAACAACCATAACCCGTACGGCCAAAAGAATAGCTGTACGGGCTTCTCCCATACTGAATTACCCTTGGAAGGTCTACGGCAAAATATTGCATGCGGTGGTTGCGTTGTCGCAGCCATAAGGGCGTTCCGGTTAAAAGGTATATGTAAAATGAGAATTTTGATTTAGATTTTGAATATCTCCGCCAAAGTAGCTCCGATTAGGAAGTTATATATACCATTAAAAAGCCCTTTAAAAATTGTATATACTTATAATTTTTATAATTTTAAAATTAATTTTAATTATTATTTAATTTGGAAATTTTTAAGAAAGGTTTTTAAAAATTTATATAAAAGCGTATAAAATAAGGCAAAAAATCACAACTTGATATCAGGCCGTATTTTGGAGGTTTGTGTTTTCTGTGGGTACTTTTATGGGCCTTTTGTGGGTCGGTACTTCGAGCTACAGGTTTTTGGAAAGCCCCAGCCACAGCTGCGCCGCAGGCGCAGCCACAACCTCAAAAATAGGGCCTGACCTTGGTGAGGGAACCGGAAATAAGAATTCTCCAATCGAGTTACATGCGATCACGTAAAATAGCCTCACAGGATCGCTGGAATCGCTGGCAAATCTAACGATCCAGAACCTTCCTTTTAAAATTATCAAGTATATAAAAATATTTATTATCTTTTTTATAACTTAAATAATACCAGCGCATAGTATAATTTTTTACTAAAACTATTTTAATAATTTATTATTATTAACGTCTTACATCACCTTATCGAATGCACCACCTCACCGGATGATTTTTAGCACTCCGAGATAATATATTTAAATTAATTAATTATAACGTAATAAATTAATTTAAATAAACCGGACTTTTAATTATTAGATATATTTATAGCCTTTATACAAGTACTCGTATTATATTCGGGCTTGTTGTAAATGTTATATTTTCTTTTTTTCTTTTTAACCTTTTTATAACGGTTATCTTTAGCCGTTATTAGCTGCGATCTTTTAGTACCGTTTTCTTTTTCGACTAAAAAGGTTTATTCTTTTTGTATAATAAATATTCCTCCTTTTTAAAACCGATTAATTTTAGTTTTTTAACGTTTAATAAAAATATAATTAGTTTTACGTAATTAAGTAACTTTTTATTTAAGAAAAGTAACTTAATATTAAATTATGAATTAACTTTTATTTAAAAGATTAACAGATTAAATAATTCTTGTCGGCAAGCTACCCTAATAATATTTAATTGTTTTTTATAAGCGACGTTGTTATTTCGATATTTTACGAATATTTTTTAGAGGTTTTCGTAAGAAGAGGTAAGAATAGAACCGGCGAAAGTAAACGGCGAAACAGTTGATATGAGTATAACTGAAAAAATATCCAAATTGGAATGAACGTTGGTAAAATCGAATAAAATAAATTTAATTTTTATAAATCGGGATTCAATATTATCGTACGTTATAGTAACTTTAAACGTGTCGTAAAAATTAAAGGACTTTTCTTTTTATGATATAAGTATAATAACGTCGCTCAAATATTTAATATAAATTAAATAAGTACGTTTTAATACGGAAAAATAAAATACATTAAAAGGTTAGAATCGATAAAAGGAATAAATAAATACATAAAACTTAATAACGTGGTTATTTACGTAATATCTTTCGAACTTAATCGAATAATAGTTTTCGTAACAGTTGAAAATAAAGAAATGTTTCGAATTTTTCGTATGCGTTTGTACATATTTATCGAAATATCAAATTTATTTTAAACTTAATTCGTTTATTACCTAATCATTATAGTTTATAACGAATTTTTATTTAAATAATATTAAATATGTTCGACATTAAAAGTTGAAATAAGTTGTTTTTCGTTAAAATAATAAATAACGGTAAAACCTAACTTTATAAACTAATAACTTATATAATTATAACTTATTTTCGAATTTTTTATTATCGTTATTTAAATTTTTAAAATTTTTAATACTTATAATTATTATACCTAATGTTATAAAAAGCTTTATTAAAATTTCGTTTTCTCGAAATTCTAAATATCTTTTTTTGTAATATCGTATTTTACGATTATAACTGGAATAAGTTCGAATTATTTTCGAAATATTTTTTAATCTTTATATAACATACCAGATAAGCTCTTCGGACGGAAAAGCTCTCCGGATGGCTTTTGACACCTCGCAATAACTAATCTAAATAACTCAACCACAATACATCTAATTAATTCAATTAACGGTATTCCTTTTCGCTGACCTTATTTATAGCTTTCGAACACGTGCACGTATTATATCAAAGCTTGTTGCGGACGCCACGTCGCCATTCCTCTCTCTTAACCCGTACGCGACTAACTACTTTTTAACGTATTATAGTTAATAATACACCTATTTTAAAAGTATTAAAGTCGACCGACAAGAAAACGTTTACCGACCGAATTCCTAACTTCTATATGCGAACTTATTTTGTCCGGCTTTAATACGTAAAAAATGTTCGTAAAATACATCGTATCGAAAAGTTATAAGGCTTTGTTACAAGGCGCGTTATAAGGTTATAAGGCAAGGCTGTAAGGCTTATTAGAGCGCGTTTCGAAGGGCGTCGTAAGGCGTATCAAAGTATTATAGGACTTATCGAAGTAACAATTCGATTCTACGTAATTAAATAATGAAAATAAACACTTATTATATGAAATGAATAAATTCTTTAATCGATGGAAAGGTGGTAGTAAAAAGAATGCTGTTGATACCTATTAAAAGTAGCTGTTATAAGATGCTTAAAAGAAGAAATAGTGATAAAATGTTCGTAACAAGCTTTAATATAATACGTATACTTATTCGAAAGCTATAAATAAGATTAGCGAAAAGGAATACTGTTGATTAAATCAATTAGATGTGTTGTAGTTGAGTTATTTAGATTAGTTATTACGAGGTGTCAAAAGCTATCCGGAGAGCTTGTTCGTTCGGAGACCTTGTCTGATACGTAAACACTTTTTAATAATTTTTCTTTTCGATTTAAACGCGTTTTAAAGGTTTTTTTCTTTCCCGTTGTATAAATTAAGACGTCTAGTTATCCCGATACGTTCCGCGATATGTTAAGTAAGTAATAAATTCGTTATATCTTTAACGTAGTAAAGCCGGATAGAAAACCTTTACGTATTTAAGTTAAAGGTTCGGTCAATAATAAACTTTTTTTACTAGGTCGTAATTTTTATAAATTAAGGATAATATCGGCTTTAAAGAATTTGCGAGTATATAGTTGTTGCACAATAAAAAAGGCGACATTATGTATAAAATTAAGTATTGCATAATTAAATTTCGAGTTCCGTTTTTAGCCTAAACGGCTAGATTTATTTTCGTTTTTCTTATAAGACGTTTCATGTTATTAGTATTAAAAAATAGATAATTAAAGTCCGGTAGGTAGAATACGCTAAAAATCATCCGGTAAGATAGTGTGTATCCGGTGAGGTAGTATGGAAGGGTAAATATAATTATTATATATTTTATTATTTAATTACTCACGATATTTTTATTAATATATATATGACGATTGATTTAAAAATTAAGAGAACCCATTAGCCGTTATATATTATAAACTTTTATTTAAACGTTATAAACGTTAAGTAATATTCGCGATATTATATTATTTAATAAATAATCCGCTTTTAAGATACTTTTTACATTTTTTAAAAGTAATGTCATAAATTCCTAACAAGAATTAAGTTAAGTTAAAAAAAGAGGCTTCTCGTAATCATTTTAATTTGATTTAATTAATTTAACTTACTGAAATAATTTATAATAAAGAAATCTGAAAAGCTTTAAACTTTGCTATGCTAAGACTTTATAATTAAATTATTATTAAGTTATAATAATTTCTTATCAAGTATTACGTGTATTTTATATATTTTTTGATTAAATTCATTTAAATCCTTTTTTAAGTTTAACTTATTATAAACTAATTATTCGAAAACTTAATTATTTCATCTAAACCTATTATCTATAAATAAGTTATTAATTACTTTAAGTAGATGTTTATAATAATTATATAAATTCGAAATAATATTTTAAGAAATACTGTAAATAATAAACGAAGAAGTTAAAGCCGAAGATGAAATCAGAAACTTGAATTAAAAAGGATTACGTTTTAAATAAATCAGCTTTTCCGCTTAATTAACCTTAAAAATGAATTGAAAATAGAAGTTTTTATTAATTACATTTTCCAACAGCTTAAAAAACATATTTAAAGACTTTATTTGAAATATAAACGTTTTGAAAGGTTAATAGATTATACTATTATAGTAGTTAAAACCGATAATAAATAATACGTTTAAAGAATTCGATGTTTAAATAACTGATAATTTAATAAATTAAGATAGGTTTTTAATATTAATATGTTACGAAAATCAATATAGAGTATAAAATGGTACTTATATTTATGAAATTAAAAATAATATAAGAATAAAGTTGACCCCAAATTCAATGTTACAACTGGAACAGAATAGGATAAAAGGCCTATTAATATAAAAGTTTAAAAAATAGCAGTAAAATATTCAAATATTAACTTTCTAAACGCTTGCCTAAAATGATTAAAATAATGATGATCCGACTAATATACTTAAGATTAAAGATAAGGAGAATCTATTTGAAATAATATAATAAAAAGTTTAAAAGCTAAAAAGACCATTTAAAAGAATATCCAAAAATAACGAACCTATATTATAGGACCTGTAATAATTTAATAATTATAAAAATACGATATATAAGAAGACTTTACAGCAGATAAATTATTTCTCCGCTTTTAATGAAAACGGTATTAATGGTGCGAATGATTGATATTAAACGTAGAAATTAAAAACTATTAAAGCTAAAATAAAGTTTCATTATTATGATAACTTGTTTGATCTAGAAGGCTAAATATTATTTGTTATAAACATATTTATTACTTTAAATATATGTAAAAATGACAATATATCAAAAGAGGAAGTACGTAAATATATACCTAAAAGTCTGATTTTTATAATAAACAGAACGGATTTTAAAAGTTAAATATGATATAAAAGATTACGAAAGTACGTATCATAAGATACTATCGGCGTTATTTCGCTAATAGTAAATTAACCTAGATGAAAAGCTGCTTTAACGAAAGCTTTATATATTATTTTGAATGATATAATAATAAAACAAAATATAAATAAATTTAATAACCGATCATAAACATATTATTTAAAAGAATAAATACATTAAATTTTAAATTAACCTTTATAAAAGCTTTAAAAGATCAACAACGTATTTAAAAAGAAGATTAAGAAATAAAATAAGCATCTAAGATAATATAATGCGTAATTTAATAATAACAAAAAAGATGAAAGATTTAAGAATTAAAATATATTAATAAAAAGACTTTCAAAATAAACTTGTTTATTTAAGGATTAAGAACGTGCATAAAACGAATAGTTAGAATAATTATAGGCCTTTAATTAGCAGAGTTAAAAGAGCATGAAGGCGTTAAAAGACGATTTAAAAGCGAACGATATTTATAAAAAAGCGATAAGATAATAAAACCTTAGAATATTAATAAAGGTCTGTAAAAAGAGCTTTAAACGTAACAATAAAAGCCGAGAATACCTTTATTACCTTATACGTACGAATTAAATATACTAATTTACGAAATATATAAATTATAAAATAATTAAACGAATTTAAATTATACCGAATGTAATTAACTAACCTAGGATATTACATATAAAAAAGAGAACGCTATATCGCCAAAAACGTAGAGGGTTAAATATTTATTTATAATAAAGATAATTACCCTCAAATTTTATTACGTTAAAATTTCCGTTAAAAGGCAAAACTGAATAATAAATTTCGATAGTATTCTAATAAGGAATTACACATAATTTTCGAAAAGCTCTAGCTGTATTAATATAACGTTTTTATCGATTAATCATTTATTAAATCAAATTTATTTTATATTTTAAATAGACAAAATATGATATTACAAGATCTTATGTTTAATCGAAAATAACGATAAATGCAGACCTAAAAATACGATGAAAAGCTTATTACATATAGGAACGAAATATAAAGAAAGACAAGAGTATTATGAAGAAATATTATGTATTATCGTTTTTATTAAAATAAAATTATAAACGAGAGATAATTATTAATAATATTAACTCTTAAAGCTAGAAATAATAAGTAATGTAATTTCGAAATACGATAAATACGGACAATTATTTCAAAAGAAGCTTATAATAAAATGTTTTATAAGAAAATTGTTCAAAGTTATTAATTAAATTTAACCCGATATATAAGTTTAATAAAGCGAAATTATAGGTATTACGTAAACACGTTAATAATAAATTAAAAAAAGGTTATATATAACGTTTAACTTATTAACTAAATACTTTTTATTTCTTATATTATAGAAAAACGTCAGGTTACGCTTAATTGTTAATTATAAATAATGAAACAATATTATAATCAAAACTGCAATACCGTTACCTTTAATTAATAAAATGAGAACTCGTTTTTATAAAATAAAATAGTTTATAAATCTAAATTCGAATAAAAGTTACAGTTAAGTAAGTAATAAACTATAATATAAATGAAAAATAAGCTTGAAAACGAAATTCGATTTATAAATATAATAATAACCTCATAGAAAATAAATAATTTTATACTTAGAACATATTTGGATATTTTCGTTATCTATTACCTCGACGAGATTCTTATTCATTCGAGAAATGGAAATAAATATATAAGATATGCTTATAAGGTCCTTTAAGTCTTATAAAACGTAAATTTATTAATTAATACGAACAAAGTTAAGTTTTATACGTAAATAGTAAAACTTTTAAAACTTATTGTTAGCTTAAGATCTATTAAAATAAACTTTAAAAGAATCAATACAGTAGAAAAATAAAGGAACTTTATTATAATACAGAAAATATAAATCGTTTTTAGATTTATTAATTATTATAAGAAGTTTATATAATACTTTACCAGTATAATACTATTATTATTAAACCTAATAAAAAAAAGGAATAAACTTTAATAACTAGCATAAAAAAAGACATTAGTTTTAAAAAATTAAGAATGAGATTTATTAGTAAGCCCTTATTAATTATATATATTTTAAGCTGCTTAATTAAGCTTGAACCAAACGTTTCGAATTACGTTTTAAGCGTAATGATTGGATAGTATAATAATTAAGGAAATTTATACCTTATCGTTATTTACTCGTATAAAGGAAAACGAATAAAGTTAAATTATAATATTTTTAAAGGATATGTATTAATATTAATAATACTTTTCGAACGTTTAAATATTATCATCAAGAAAATGTTTATTAAGTTAAGGTATATATATACGAAAAATAAAAATTTTACTTACTTTATATAACGAACCTGCCAAACATCCACCTCGAGGTATGAGTAGAATCCGAAATAGAGTCTTGATTTGCAGGTAACAATAGGGCGAAAAGAAATTTATTAAGGGTCTATTTGTTAAAGAAGTTTGTGGACTCTTCTCATAATAAAGAACGGTACCCCTGGCTGTAGACTTAAATTAATAGCTCAGCAGTAAAACTAAAAGGTAGTTATTTACATAGGAAACCAGTTCATTATATATCTATCCCCTTAAAAGTAAATACGTTGCAAATCTATATGATTTATATAATCTAGTCCTAGATCACTTATATTATTTAAATAACCTAAAAGGGCTGTGTTTTCTTAGCTGAGATTTAGCCGTAGCGCAGCTCGCGTTAGGCTATAGAAGCAGGTTTTTACGATGAGAACCTTTATTCTCGTAACATTACTCCTCCTCTCTATGGATCTTTATCTTAAAAATAAAATAATAAGTAACCTCTTAAAGAGGATTAACTTTGTAATTCCTTAATTTATTCTTTAATATGTCAGGTCGCATTGAGAAACGAAAAGAAAAACTCGCTTAAATGTCATGGTGCCAGCTAGGCTCAGTCATCTTAACTGTATATATAGTGCTTTAAGGCCTCAAGGGCTCTGTCTCTTCTTTTGTTCCCTAGATGTCAGTTCTTTGTCTAGTTCTTCTGTCCTGAATATAGCCAACCTGACCTTTGTTGAAAGCCCGCATGTGACATTAAACTAGCGCGACTTCCGAGATAACCGTACTGAATGAATTAAAAATTTAACGTTCAGGCTTTTCGCTATTTTAATTATGTTCATTTTAGCGAGGCCGAATATTTTTATATTTCAGAGTACTTAAGTTGAAATTATTTTACTCGTCGTTAACGTTTTTCCTGCAAGGTTTTAATCATAAATTCCCTAAAAAAATAAATAAAACGTAAAAGCATTTATAGAAAAAGTAGCGAGAGGTTCAAAATAGCTTTTTGGAATATTAAAAGGCTGTAAGGAAAAAATTAGACGATCTACGGCGTCCGTAAGACGAAAAATAAGAGAAGCTTATTAAAAGATTAAGGCGTTTACGCCTTTAATAGGACCTTTTTAAGAAAAAAGCTTTAAAATATTTAAAAAGAGTTGAAAATTAAATTAGTTAAAGGAATAAAAAAGAATGAAAGAAAAGTAACAGCTTATAAAAAAGAAGTAAGTACGGCTTACTTTTAAAATAAATGCTATAAGATTGGATTTAAGTAGAGAACCGTTATTACCTGCGACCTTAATTACGCTAAAGACGGTCGGTTAGGATTCTGATAGTAAAGCGTTTTAACTAGGTCTATTATATTCGTTAAATAGTTAAAACATTTCTAAGTATTTTTTTCCGTATAAGTATTCTTCTTATTTAATTGAGTACTAAATTTTATTCTTAATTATTTTAGAATCCAGTATCTTCTTATCTTTGTACTTGTTATCGTTTTTTCTATTTTTAAGATTATATCTAAGGGGGTATTTTTTAGTGCTGATTTAAGTAAATAGATATAGAAAATAAAGTATTTCTTTATTATTTTAAGTAACCACAGTTTATAGTGAATTTTAGTAATAACTTTATTAATTTTAAATAAGTTAAGCTTTTTAAAATGGAATTTGTCGCTAAGTCTTTTCGTTTTAATTTAGAAAATGTTAATAGTTACGTTAGATCTTTGCCGTAGCAAGTTAACCTTATCTTCTTTTACTAGAATTGGTCCCCTAATTTGTTTTATTATAATATTCGACCATTTTTTGCTAGAGAAATAGCAATTGTGTTTTAAGGCGAGCTTAAATCGCTTTGATCTTAATCGTTATTATTTTTGTTCGGGGCGCGATTATAGTGATTATAGAGGCCTTATCCAGTGGTTGTTCTAGACGTTAAATTTTTATTTCCTGTTTATATATAGCGGTATAGGGTAATAGGCCTATATTTTCGTTCGTAAACGTGTATAAGTTATTTATATTAGTCGTAAAAGCTTTATTTAGTTGTTTTACTCGTAGTTAACGTAATTTCTGAGGTATTATTTTAAGGTCTAGTTCAGTTGTTCGGTTTGTTCGTCCCTTTAGGGGTAATAAGCCGTTAAGAATTTAAGCTTGGTACCTATCTGCTTAAAAAAACTAATTCCAAATTTAAAGGTAAATAGTTTATCTCTGTTAAAGATAATCTTTTTTAAAATCTCGTATTTATCGAGATAGTACCAAATAAAGACGTAGGCCAGTTATTTTACCGTCGTGTTTCCCTTAAAAGATAGGAAGTACCTATATTTGGTAAGTTTGTTAACGATTACCTGTATATTATTATACTCGACTTTATTAACGAGGTTTTTTAATAAGGGTAAACCGGTGATAAAATCCTAAGCTATAATATTCTATAATTTGTTAGGAATTTCTATTAGTTATAATAGTTTATCAGGTTTATAACGGGTTATTTTAGTCTTATTATAAATGTTGTAGTTATTAATTACCTATTTAACTATTCTGCAAAATTTAAAGAAAATCGTATTTTTTATAATCGTTTTATAGTTTTAAAAATTTCTTGATGTTCTTATAAAACGCTTTTATGAGATATGTTAATAAACCGTTTATATTATTAATAGAAGATATAAATCTTTTTTTATAATAAGTAATCTTTATTTTACCTTTTTAATATGTAGCCTTTTTTATTCTTTTAAATCGTACGAATTTCGGAATCGGGTAATTTCTTTAAAGTTAATTACTTTAAAGTAATATATAATTATAAAGCGTTATCTTCAAATATTTATAATATTTACATATTACGTTTAAAAACCTTAATATCGTAATCCTTTTTGCGACTTAAAATATCCGCCTATATATTTTTCTTATCTTTAATATAGTAAATCTTAAAATTAAACTTAGATAAGAAAATTATCTTATTTTCGAATCGTTTATTTAGTTTTTAAATAATTATGAATCGAATAAGACTTTTATAATCGGAATAAATATCGAAAGTTTACTTAGTTTCGTTAAAAAATAGTTCTTATTCCTTAAAGGCTTTAATAACCGCTAATAGTTTCTTATCATAAATTAGATATTTAAGTTCTATATTTCGTAATACTTTGAAATAATATACTATTAGGTACTATTTTTTTATAATTATCTTGCTATTTTAAAATACCATTGAAGCCGTAATTTGAAGCGTCGCTTTTCAGGCCTATTTTTATAGGAGTTCGGTAATTCTATTTTTAATTTTTTAAATTGCGTATTTAACGTCTTAAAAAAGTTTAAATTCTTTTTTACAATACTTTTTGTTAATATATTTTATTAAAAGATAAGCTAACTTTCCGAATTTCTTAATTAGGCTACGTACGTATTCGGTAAACTTTAAAAATTAGCGAATACTACTAATAGTTACTTTATTAAAAATTAGTGAGTTTTTAATATTTTTAATTTAAAGTCTTATATTTAAATTTATCCCGATATGATAATAAGTTTCATAAAGTCGAGCTTTTACCTCTACCATATACTTTTATTAACCTTAAATAAAAAGTTTATCTTTTTTAAGATTTTTAGGATTTATATAATACAGTCATAGATTAATTATATCCGTGCGCCCCTATCAATCCACCTCGCCTCTTTATTAGCCCTATAACTTCAAAAATTCGTTTTATTATTAAAACGCATCTAATTAAAAGGCTATATATATCGTTATGAAGCCCTAAAGCTGGGCTTCAAAACCTTGTATACCATCCCCGAACGCGACGAACAGCCCTCAATCTTTTAGGAAATAACTTAATAAACTTTATTAAAAGGCCAAGATCTAATAATAACCACGCGTCTTTAATTATTTCAAATATCCGATAACGGTCTTTTTTATGTAGATAGCTGAATTCGAGCTTAATCTCGTAAATCTTGTTCTTTTAAGCGCGCCAAGGTATTCGATTTAGTTTAAATCGGGTAAATGCGGAAATTATTCGAATATCTAAACCTTGTAGCTTTCGAAGGACTCCTTTACAGTTATACCTTTATGTATTAAAGCGTTATTTTAAATAAAAGGGTTGCCAGGTTCGTAAAACGGAAGCAACCCTTACTTAAGGACTTCGATATAACGTTAAGAAGTTCCTTCGCCGCCCAGTAAGTCCGGATTTCTCTTGTAAAGGACGATAGGAAAAAGGCCGCCTTTCCTGTTACGCTATTATATCATCTTTTAGACTATAATAGAAAAAGGAGCCTTTCTATAGCTCTTCAGATTTACGAGATCCTTCTTATAACGTTTTAATGATAGCCGAAATGCCTATTAACCTGGGCGCCCGAGTACGTTTTATATAGAATATTCGTTAAAATAAAGCATCAAAAAAGGTACTTTTTATTACTCTGTTTAAGAGCTTCGTTAACGAATCTTAAGCGCTTACGTATGTTATTCGCCGTAAGTTTAATATTTTCGCCGCGCGCTATTTTCTTAAGCTGAACGTATAGAAAAAACGCTTTATTGTTAACCGGTTAATATTAATACCGGTGTTGCTTTTAAAGTCGCAGTACATATTCCAAGGGTAACGACGGCTTAATTAATGAAAATATAAGGCCAAACGACCTCGAATAACCCGCTGACGAGGTTGCCGTAATAGATTATGAACCGTTCTGTAAGTACTAAAGCGTTGAAATTATTCCCCGACTCGCTAATGTTTTATTCCCATCGTTTCGGCCACTCCGGTCTGGCTTATACCCCTTATTATAGCCCCAATCATAAAGGCCCGGGTTTCCAGACTAAATTTCTCGTTAGGCCGACGATCGGCGACAAAAACGAAAACGGCCTTATCCAAATCCATATTATAGTTGTTAAGTTATTAGATTACAACGTAATAAGAGTTGGGGAGATAGGTCGGAGTTGAGAGGTGGGGTTATCCGAGCGTACGGATAAAATTAAACTATTAGTGAATATTCGTTATGCTCTTTTAAGATTTTTAAGTAAATAAGAATATTATTAAAATATATACACACCTATTTGCTTAAAGATTTACGAAAACAATTATAAGTATATGCTAAAAACTGGCTAAGACGTTCATAAGCCTAAAAGATATTACTTAACACTTATAATATTTATATATCGTTTTCAAAGCCGGGTTTTATTTTTATTTTCCTTAGTAATTTTTATAAGGTAGTAACCGTTTTAAGATTTAACGCAATAAACTATTTTGCTTAGTTGACGTTTTTTATAATAGTTATAAAAGTTAAAAGATATATATTTTTAATAGTAATATTATTTAATTATTTATAATTGAATATCTTTTGATAAATCGGGGTTTTATTTATTTAACGTTTTGTTTGCTATCCTTAAATTTAGATATTATAATTACAAGATATCCTGTTAAAGATTTAAAAGGTTTAATATATCCTGGGTTTAAGTTTAACTATATACCTTTTTACAAGGCGTTTATACTTTTAAGATTTATATAATAAATTTTGTAAAGCTTCAAGTATTATTTGTTTTTGATTGGAATTTTATGATTTCATTTATTATATTTTAGTAATTCGTAGATTATTTGTTTTTCTAAATAACTTTTTAAATTTTTTATATTCGAGAGGTACCATCGCAGCAGAATCCGAAATCTTAGTTTCCTTAATTATATACCAGGATCTTCGTGACTTACCTTTAAAGGTACCATCCTGTTATTTTAAAAAAAAAGGTTTTTATATCCTTTAATCGATATAAATATTATTTGTATAAAGTTAAAACATTCCTAGGATTATGTCGTATCTTAAAATGTTTTCTATATTTAGTAAGATATATTCCTAGCGTTTTTACGCTGATATTAATAATTCTTTTATTTCTCGAAAAACGCGTCCACTTTTATATGTGAATAAGCTTGTATCGACGGTTTGTAATTTGTATAATTATAATTTATATTTTTATGGAATTCGATAATTTTTTGTTACTGCTAGTGAAATAAAATTATGTTTTGCTTTAAAGTTAACTATAGCTTTAAAAGTTTTTCTTTTATGTTAAACTGGAAATTTAATATTGTTACGTATTTTTCTTTTTACCTTATCTAAGGACTTATACTGATAGGCTTTTCGAGGCCTTAGTTTCGAAGGATTCGGTAATTCTTTAGCTGGGTTTTTTCGTTTATTAAAAGGTGTTTTTACTTATAGACTTTTGTAATAACGTATTTAGTCTAACGTCCCACACAAGTAAGTCGGTCACACAAGTAAGTCGGTCACTTTTTCGCACCTCATAACAATCAATCCAAATAACTTAACCACAACACATCCAATTGATTCAAATTAATCGGATTCTTCTTCGCTAAACGTATCTACAGCTTCTTCACAAGTACGCGCATTATGTCCAGGCTTGCCGCAGACGCCACACTTCCGTTCCTTCGTTTCAACCCTTTTGCGACGACTACCTTCAGCCGCTATTGGCTGCCTTTTTTCACTACCCCTTTCCTTTGCGGCCAAAAGAGCTTATCCTTCTTGTATAATAAATATTCCTCCTTCTTAAAAACGTTTATTTTTGGTCTTCCGACGTTTGCTAAAAAGATAATTAGTTTCGCGCAATTAGGCTATTTCTTCCCGAAAAAGCGTAACTTCGTGCAACAGCAATAAGTTACTTTTGGTTAAAAAATTAACCGATTCAACCATCTTTGTCGGCGAGCTTCCCTGGTAATTCCTGATCTTTTTCTGCAAATAACGCCCCCGTCTTTTTATTTCTTGGATATTTCGAAGGGTCTTCGCGGGAAAGGAACGTATAGAACCGAAAAAAATAAGTAAGGAAACGGTCGGCATAAGTACAGCTAGAAGAATTTCTAATTCGGAAAGGACGTTATTAGAATCGAATGAAATAAGCCCAGCTTTTGCGAATCCAGCTTTAATATTGTCGGACGTCATAGCAGTTTTAAACGCGTCATGGAAACCGGCAAGGAAATCTTCTTTCGCGACGTAGATATAATAACATCGTATTAAATTTTCGATATAAAGCATATACGCACGCTTTAAAACGGAAAAACAAGATACGTCAAAAGGTTGGAACCGATAGGAAGAATAAGGGGGCATACAAAGCGTAATAATGCCGTTATTCGCGTAATATTCTTCGAATTCCATCGAATAGTGGCTTTCGTGGCCGTTAAGAATAAGAAGGCGTTTCGTTCCTTTCGTACGCGTTCGAATATGTTTATCGAAATGCTGGATCCATTCTAAACTTAATTCGTTTCTAAACTTAATTCGTTTGTTGTCCAGCCATTATAACTAGTACCGACTTTCCAATCGGCTGGTAATGGATTATCGCGATACCAGGAACCAAGGTGGGTTTTTCCTGCCAAAATAATAAATGGCGGTACAGCCTAACCTTGCGAATTAATAACCTGTATAACTGTAACCCATTCCCGATTACCTTATTGCGCCTGTCTAGGTCTTCCACGTCTTTCAGCACTTATAATTACCATACTGCATACCATCAAAAATCCCATCAAAAAGCCCGTCTCATCGAAGTTGTAAATATCCTCTTCTGCAATACCGTATTTTGCAATTATAACCCGAACAAGTTCAAACCACTTACGAAATACTTCTGGATCTTCGCATAATACCCTTTAATAATCGATCTTTCGATTTAAACGCGTCTAAAGTTTTTTTTGCCGTCTAACAAAGTTCGACGCCCAGTTAACTCCGACGTATTCCGCAACGCGCTGGGTAAGTAATATATTGGCCATATTTTCAACGTACTAAAACCGGACAGGAAACGCTCGCGCATCTAGGTCAAGGATTCAGTCAACAATCGAATTTTCTTCGGTCGGCGTTAATTTTCGCAGAATGGAAGGAATATCGGTTCGGGAAGGTTTGCCGTTAAATCGGTCTTATAATGTAAATGAGGTTACTTCGTATATGAAACCAAGCCGTTTAAAACTAAGCTTCGGGTTTCTTTTTCTTGCTTGGACGGCTAGATTTATTCTAGCTTCTTTTGTAAGGCGTTCCATAATGTTGGTGTTAAAGAATGGGCGATTAAAGATAAAGAATTGAAAGTATTCAAAAAGTGACCGACTTACTTGTGTGACCGACTTACTTGTGTGGGACGTTAGTAATTATTTAAATATCTATATTACTTTCTATTATTTATCTGGTATAATAGTTTAAGTAACGTTAATTTCCCAGCTACGAAAGAGAAAAGTTTAATTAAATATATATTTTCGATAGATTTGTTCTTACTGCTAATATTTTGTATAAATTATATAGCATAGGTAAATAATATAAATAATCTCACATGATAAACTTTTAATTTCATTTGGATTCGGAATGTAAATAAGAAAACGTAAGGTATTCCAGCTATTTAAGAGTTTCGGTACATTTATATTCATAGTTTAGTTCCGTAAGATCTTTTTCGTCCTATCTTAGCCAGTAATCGTTATTTTCCTTAATTCTATAGTAAATTAAATATTCGTCAAGATAATAGGCGGTAAAACGGAAAAGGTTATGGTCGTCCATCTGGTTTTTCTTTTATAAGTTGATTTTAGATTTACTATGTATTTGGGGAGCTCGTAAAGTTCGGGGGACAACTGTTCGTAGTTAATAAGATTTGGTCATAATTAACCGTTTTTATTATATATCTTATATATTTGTACATTATAATAGCAAGTGCATCTTAGCTTTGTAGTGATTTTAAAAGTTACTTGTTTTGAGTAATATTTGCAGGTTTTTATCGTAAAACCCTAACAAATTAAATATTCTTTATAAATTCGGTTATTAATCCGTACTTAGGTTCTGGTGACGATAATAAATTCTTACTAGAGGAACATAATACTAACGTCTTTCTTTTTCTTCTTTTTTTCGTTATTTAATTTATATTTCGCTGATCGTGCCTTTTTTAAGGTTAAAGAATACCCTTTTTTTAAGACTTTTAGAATTCTTTTTATTTAGAAAGCGGTATTTGTTTTTAAAATAACCCTTTTTACTATAATTAAAATACTTAATATGAAACTTGTCAGTTATACTTTTTTTTTAAAAAAATCTTTCGAAACCGAACTAGCTTCCTTTTAAGGTTTACTTTCGCTTTTCTGAAATCGGTTATTGAAACTTTTACCGCTTTTCTATATATTGAAGCCTTTTTAGCCACTTATTAAAAGTACGTCGCTTTGTAATAATAGCCTTATCGCTATATTTTTTAAAGGAAACTAATTTAAGTACTATATATATTTTATCCTTTACTTAAGGTTTTAAGATGTTATAAAAAATGAAAAGATAAAACGTTTTCTAGTAAATTGAAAATAGCGGCCAAATAAGTAGATTTAGTGGTATATTTTACTTCGTGCTATTTTCATCCGGGGTTTTAAATATAGCTCATATTCGGTTTTTAAAGTATTAGTAATCGTTAAAGATATAATTAGTACTGTTTAAAAACTTTTTAGAGTAATTCTTTAAATAACTCTTTATGATTAGTTCGAATTATAAAAAAATCTTTTTAACAAGTGATTAAAAATAATTATTATCTTTTGATAATCCTTTACTAATGAATTCTTATAAAACTTAAGGTAAATCCTAGGCTATATCAGTAATCCTTTTATATTTATAGTTCCGTCATAACGCTTTAGGATAAGTAATTTAAAATCTTTAACTTCTGGTATCTTGTAATAACTGGAAGATAGGACAATAATTTTGCAATATCGATTAAAGCCGAATAATAAAACTATTAAGATGCTTTTTATCCCTTTAACAACCTCAGCCATTGTTCTTTTAAGAGGTTAGAACGTTTTTTCCTTTTCTTTTTCTCAGGCCTAAATCCGTCTCAATAGGATTTCTATTTTCTCCCGAAGAGAAAGTTCTTTTTTTTGCCCTTTATGTTCTTGAGTTTCTAGACTTTTAGCTTATCCTTTTCCTTTTCGGATTTTTCTTGGACTTTGATAATATCCTTTAAAGCGGAAATTAATTATTATTAGATCTAGAAAACAGAAAGATTTCTCATATCTTAAATCATAAAAAGCTTTATATAATTAATTATATAAAGACCTTTTTCCAGACGCGGTAAATCGTTTTATCTACTTCTAATCCCTTATTAAGTTGTAACGGAGATCCGATATATTATTTATTTTTAACCGTCGTTTTATAATATCGTCTTTATTAAATTTAAAAAGGTTTGTGCTCAATTAAGCTTAAAATTATTCGTTGGCTATTAATTAAGGAATTATCAAAATGCAACGAACCTATTATATATCTGCCTTAAGATATAAGCAAAATCCGAAATAAGGTCTTAATTTATAGGTAATAATAAGGCCAAAAATGATGTATTAGGAGTTTATTCATTAAAGAGACTTGCGAACTTTTCTCATAGTAAAAAATGATAGCTTTAATTTTAAACTTAAATTAATAATTAAAAAGTCAAACTAAAAGGTGGCTATTTATATAGAGAACTAATTGATTATATATCCATCTCCTTAAAAATAATATATCGTAGATATATGTAATCTATATAATCTGGTCCCAGATCACTTAGATCACCTAGATTACCTAAAAGGGTTAAGCCTTCTTAGCCGAGATTTAGTCGTAACGCAGCCCGCGCTAGGCTATAGAAGCAGGTCCTTACAATGAGAACCCTTGTTCTCGTGATACTTTACTACTTGTGAAAGGCTTGACCTGTGCGATCTGCAAAGAGTGGCCTAAAAGGGTTTTATTTTCTAACTAAAGAGGAAACAAAAGAGAAGATCGAAAATGCAGTTTGTGTGCGAAAATATATGGCGCTGCGCTAGCGCAGCGCACTCCTAGTGGCTTGTGTTGCGTAGCCACTACACCAAAAGACTGTATTGATAATTGCGCACTTATTACGCTACTTATCTGACACACCCCCTCAGTGGCTAGCGATCAAGGTGGCGCGTACTTCGGCTCCTCAACTTAAACTTCCGCAGCTCGTGGCGCGTACTTCGGTATTTACCCTTAAACTTCCGCAGCTCGTGGCACGTACTTCGGTATTTACCCTTAAACTTCCGCAGCTCATAGCCAGGATCGAACTTAAGCCCTTTGGATAAGTGGTCAGGTGCAGGGCCGCATTTGCATGCGCGCTAATTAGCTGCGACGGTAGAACTCCACTTAGTGGAGCGTGTCTGAGACTCTTAATTGTTGCGTAGCCACTGCACCAAAAGACTGTGTTGATAAGTACGCACTTATTACGCTACTTATCTGACAGCTTGGCACCGACGAAAGCTTAGTACCACGATGCGGCTCAAACGCAGCCCCATTACACTACTATTAAAAACTAACAAAACGAGGAATTATATTACGTTAAAAAGTTTACAAAATATAACTTCGTTATTAACTATTAAAAAGGATCAGAAAATAATAAATCAAACGTATTATATTAAAGCTAAACCTAAAGAAAAGAATAATTAAAATTACACCTCTTAATTTAATATAAGACACAAGCTCGTTAGATATATAAGCTGGTCGGATACTTTGACCTACTTGTAATAAATTTCCTATAACTTTATAAGATTTACTTAGAATTTAATATAATTTTATAGTTATATTTTGAACTTAATCTTTCTAAGATTAAAAAATTACATGATAATCTATCGATTTTAGTAAGATTTTCAAAGCTTTTCATAAATTTAAAACAGTTTCGTAAAGTTATGAATTTTAGAAATATAGTAGATACTATGAACACGTGACTGTTCGACGGGCTTGTATGTCCGACGAGCTTGTACCCCTCGTTATACCAAAAAACCTAAGAATATAATAACAAGCTACTTGAAAAACAAAAATAGAAAATATACAGATCCTAAAAGAATATTAAAAGATACTGGGACGAAACATATACAAAAATTAATTATATAAATATCCAAAGATCTACAAAACTCAAAAACGAATATAACGTATTTATTACTTTTTAAAACAAATTTAATAATAGAAAAATACGACAATAATGCCATATATGTAATAACGCAAATGTTAAATAGTATGATCTATATAAAAAGCTATAATTATTACCAGTTGCAAAGTAACTATAAAATTCAGTTATTTGTAATTTTATTACTAAACTTTTATTATTAAAAAACGCAGCTACGGGTATATACTATAATATTATTTTGTAATCGATAATCGATTTACGAAGCGTCTTATTTTTTATTATATAATAAAAATACGAATATAAAATAGTTAGCATACAGATTCTTTTAAACGTGTTTTAAAAGTCTACGGAGTATTAACAAACATTATTTTAAATAAAGGAATAATATTTATTTCAAAATTTTAATAAGGATTAATAACGTAATTAGGTTTAAATTCTGAATTATTTAACGAATTCAAATTTCATAAAAACGGATGTATGTAAATAATTAATCAGATAGTAACAGCTGACTTTTGATATTACGTTAATTAGGAATACAACTATTAAACTAATTTTAATAAATATTAACAGTGTTTTTGTACTAAATATTTATGAAGATATATACAAAGGTGGTATAAATATTAAATAATCGTTACATTAAGATATTGTAAGTAATCAAAGGTACAAATAAAAATAGAACTTATATTCGTACGTAGATAATTAAAAAGAATATTACGATCAAAAGGTGTTAAAAACTAAGCTTTTAATAAAAAGAAATAATTTATCTAGTTGTCAAACATACTGAAATAAGGCGATTAAATAAGAAACTTAACTTTAAATATATCGACCGACCTATTTAAAAGTGCTAAAAAGATTTCAGGAAATAATTATTAATTAAAACTACTACCTGAAGTTAAATTTAATCTAATTTTTGTATTTCTTTATTCCAGTTAATAATAGATATTATCAAAGTTCACAGAGGCTATAAAAAGAAACAAGAAAGATGAGTTAATATAGAAAAGAAAGAAAATCCTAAATATATATAAAGAGACGGATTTATAGAATATCTAGATAAATAAAAAGATTGCTTAAATTCTAGAAATACGTAGAAACCCGTTAAACAGTTTATAAAGGCTTAACGTTATTATGAAAAAATTTTAATAACGCTGGAATTATTTAGAACATTATCGTAATTTACCGAAATATATTAATTAATACCTTTAAAATTTAACTAGTTAATAAAAACTATAGTTTAAGATACTTCCACGTTAAAATCGGAACCTTTTACGTTTTACTTTTTAGGTTTTAACCGTTTTAATTCTTTCAGATTCTCCGTATTTTACGTTACAGCTTTTGCTATTTTATTATACTATATTTTCTTCTGCTTTCAAAAATAAAACGTATAAACTTTAGTTAAATTTCGAACTTTTATATTAAACGTTTGAGTAATTTTTCAACTTGTTATATTAAGTAACGATGTTTTAAAATTATATGAAAGTTAAATCTCGTACGTCGTAATTATTTGTCGTATTTAATATTAAAGAAATAACAAAAGAAATCGGTCTTAAAAGTTTTATAAAGTAAATTTTGACATTTAGAATTAAAGTAAGATATTATTAGTATAGAATTAAGAAAGATAAAAAGAATAACTATTACGTTATATAACTTTAACTTTTAGAAAAGGCTTAATAAGTTTTTGAATTCTGTTAATTATTACGATAAGGAATATAAAAAATAGAATTTATAATCTTTAGGACGAGAATGTTAAAAGGGAAAAACTGTATTATAATTTAATACCTTTTGGCTTTTATAACCGACGAAAATAAATGTTCTTTAATAGGGTTACGTACGATTACGTAAAATAATCTAACAGAATTGCTGAGATCGTTAACGAATTTAACGATTTAGAATCTTTGGAATCGCTGACAAGTTTAACGATCTAGAGTTTCTGAGATCGCTAGCGAATGTAATATTTTAAAACCTCTCTTTTAGAACTTTGAGGTATATAAAGATATTTAGTACCTTTTTTTATAACTTCAAAAGTACCAGCTTATAATATAACCTGGTTACCTAAATTACCTTTAATAATTTACTATTACCAGACGTAATTATCGTATATCTTATTACTTAATTGCGCACGACATTGCTGCTAACATAAACCGTTCGACTAGGTTCAATAGTTGGTTAAACCGACCAGCAGTCATAAAAAGTATTTCGAAAGCGGGAGGGTAAACGCGTTTTTTAGAAGAAATATTTTTTAAAAAAAACCGTAGGATCAGTTATTAGATTTTTAAATTATAAATAAGACCTATTCACTTTTGAAATAAATGTGAAAAAATAATTTTTACTATTCATATTAAATGATTAAATATAATAATAATAATAATAATACTAATAATAATAATAATAATAATAATAATAATAATAATAATAATAATAATAATAATAATAATAATAATAATAATAATAATAATAATAATAATAATAATAATAACAATAATAATAATAATAATAACGTTCACTCAAGCTTCAAAACGAAAAGGACGTAGTTTTTAAACTAATTTTAAGACACTTTAATATGAAATGTGTACGAATATTCTTTATATAAACACTTAAAGGTCTATATTATATTAAAACAAGTAAACTACTATGGTTTTAAACTAGACAAACTAATATATTAGATGTCGTTTTTATAAAAGGTTCCATGGATACAATAAAAGAATCCATAGGAAAGTTATAATTATATAAGTTATTAATATCGGACCTTATTTAATAAATTACGCTAGTAATAAATAGCGAATTTCAGCTAAGTATGCGATATAAAAAAGTTAACAATAAATTAACTAAAATACTTAAAAGAAAAGTACGGTTATATAAGAAATTTTAATTACGTAGTTTGTATTTATAAAGTGTTTTTATAAGAGACTCTTATATTTAAAACTTATAACATGTACCACAAATAAGTTACAAATGATATAAATAAAGAAAAGTATAAAAAATACCAGAATGAATTTAAATTTAAATTTTACTATTATTTTTACTCTTTACTAAATACAACTGTAGTTATTATTATTTTTAATATAAAGTGAATGTTATATAATATTTAAAATCTATGTTTACTTTATATTGCTATATAAATGTTTTATTTTACATTATCTTTTTATATTCTCTGCGTTTTAAGTTATAAATACGAACTCAAAATTAAACTTAAATATTACTTAAATTACGTTAAATAATATGTTATTATTAAACGTAATTATCGTATATATTACTTAATTTCCTACGATATTGCTACTTACATCGTCAGTACAACTAAGTTTAATAATTAATTAAACCGACCAGCCGTTACATTCGGCTAAGTTAGCCGGGTTTTCGTAATACGAAACGTGAAACAGAAATTAAATTAATTAAGAAATTGTTAATAGTAAATCCGCGTTTTTAAAGTAAATACAGGAATTTCATTTTTTATTATTATAGTCATACGCGGGGGGCTAAAAAGGTTACGAGTGGGATGAGCCCGACATTTGACGATATCATAAATGTTAGAATCGATACATCCCGTCTTAACCTTTTGGAGCAACCAAATCCGCGTGCGAGACAGGTCAACTGGCAGGCTCCTTCAGGACATTAGTCGGCTGGTATAGTATAATAAAATGAATTAACGAATGCTGTCTCATAGTACTGGATTTATATATTTTGTCCTTGCAATCCTCGGGCCACTTATCAATCCCTTTGCACAAATCACCACATCTGCTGACAATATACGATGTATTACCCCAGCTTCGCAAAGGGCTCGGCACCTGCCGCATATTCCTCCCAAGTCGTTAAGGGATCCTCGACATATTTGTGTGACTCATCGAGGGGTTCGCCGCCGTAGTAGCCGAACTCCTCCAGCAGTCGCATGTTCTCGTAGAACTCGTCGACGATGTAATCAGGGCTGCCCTGGCTCTTCATGAACCCCCGGAACATCTCCTCGGGGACTTGGAAGAATCGCGCTGTCTTTCCGGCCTCAGGAAAGAGAGTTTTGAAGGTATCGACGATCTCCTGGGCCGTCACGTAGGCGGTGGCACCGAGGAAATGCTTCCCAAGGAGCGCCTCTCTGTTAAGCACGATCGCCTTGATATACTTGCCCGTGTCGCGGGGATCGTACATCGGGATAGGCGAGCTCGCAGCAACTGGCAGCCCGAAGGTCCAAGCGTCGTCAGGAGGCGACGGCTTGAACATCCCGCCAGGGATGTTTGACATGTAGAAGCCTGGCAAGAAGAATGTAGCTGGGATTCCTAGTTCCCGCACGTAATCCTCAACCTCTGCCTTGCTGTCAAAGTGGTAGACATGCGGAAGTTTGCCTTTCGAAACTGCAAGTCACTGTCAGCATCGAATTCACGGGGGTAGCAAGGAGTTCGGTACCCACGTTTATTAACGTTGTAGAGAGAACTCCAGATATAGTGCTGAACACCTGCCTCCTGTTCACAAAGTCAGTATCTCTAGTTGCCAAACTTCCGAGCTACACTGACCTTGGCAGCATCAGCCAAGTTCTTGCCCTGTTGAATCTCCAGCTTCATATCGGCCTTCTCCCAGTAGTTGGTGACGCCGTAGGCGGCGTATGAGCCAGCCAAAGCTTTCACTAGTGATGTCTTATCATTGATGTCGGCCTACAATCGCGTCAGACTAAGGATTTCTACTGCTAAAGGGCGTTATGGATTTCTTACAGCAACGACCTCAACACCCTGCTCGGCGAGCTTTTTGGATGAGTCTTTGGAGACATCACGAGTAACGCCGCGGACCGCCCACTGGTTCTTCAACTTTGGGTCGCTAAGGAAGGTCGATATAATACCACCGCCTTGCGCACCCGTGGCGCCAAAAACAGTGATGACTTTCTTTCCGCTCATTTTTCTGGAGAAGAGGCTGGCAGTTGTAGAGCTGATAAATATCGACTTCGAAGGTCTCGGAATTGGCTGGAGTAATCTTGCGAAAGAAGCCACTGTGGTCGAGCGAAGTGTATCAAGTACGAGAAGGTTATGTGAAGGTCTTGGATTGGACTCGGGGCTAAGTTGATTAGAAACTGGATGCTTGATGCTGGGCAGAATTATCTATTGACTCGGGGATGAGGTCAATACTTATATAGAATATACAGCGCTCCATGGTGTCAAATTTCGTCATAACGAAATAGACATACCTTCCATCCTATGTAAGGTGCCTTGAGGATTAGTAATGTCGCCCTTAATCCAGTCTGACGGCCTGTGGAGGGCCAGACAACTCCATGACAACATTGCTACTAAGCATCTCGATGCTCCTGCAGTGATGTGGGGGCGTTGCTAATGCGACTCGGTCGTTCAAGACGACCAATAAGTTCGGGCTACTGGTTCAGCAGCTCGTCACGCCCTTGCAACTCTCCGTAAAAAATCCTCTAATGGGCATGGTGTGGCTGAATTCGAAAGCTTTGCTTATGAAGCAAGCAAAGATTCGGCTCTTCGCGTTGATCCAGCTGGCGCTAACCGTCTTGTTAGGTAAGCGTTGGCAAGCTCCGCAAGCGGCTTCGCCGTAAGCACCTAGTTGTCTAGCTGCATGTGGGACCCTTCGATCCCCAGATTTCAAATCCTCGCTAAGGCTTACCTCATCAAGATCAGGCCCTATTTTTGAGGTTGTGGCTGCGCCTGCGGCGCAGCTGTAATTAGGGCTTTCCAAAAACTAGTAGCTTTAAGTACCCACCCATAAAAGACCCATATAAGCCCCACAAAAAATACAAACCTTAAAAATAGGGCCTGATAGCAAGTTATGATTTTTTGGCTCCGTTTTGGGCATTCCCATACAAATTTTCAAAAATCTTTAATTCGAATTTATTAAAGATAACTTTAATTTAATATTACTTATTTTATAATTACGAAAAGTTGATATAAAATTAAAATCTTTATCTTTTAATATATATTTAGTTTTAATTAAGTCGCGATTAATAAAAGGCGTTCGAAAAAATGGCTAAAAACTCCGTTCTGGGTAAGCCATTAATTTAGAACGCCCTTATGGCTATAACAACCTAATTACCGCGTATAACATTTCGTCATAAACCTTCTAAGGGTTATTCAGTATGGGAAAAGCCCGTATAGCCATTCTTTTATCCGTACGGGTTATGGTTGTTGCGTTATAGCCATAAGGGCGTTCCGGTTGATTAAGTCCGGACTTTTTTCATGGCTGCGACGTAACAACCACCGGTCGCAACATTTTGCCATGGGCCTTCCAAGGGTAATTCAGTATGGGAGAAGCCCGTATAGCTATTTTTTTATCCGTACGGGTTATGGTTATTACGTTATAACCATAAGGGCGTTCCGGTTAATCAAGTCCGGACCTTTCTTATAACTGTGACGTAATAACCATAACCCGTACGAACAAAAAAATAGCTGGACGGGTTTTTCCCATACTGAATTACCTTAGAAGGTCCATAGTAAAATGTTAAAAGTAATAATTGTTGCGTCGTAATAAGGAGGGCGTTCCGGACTTAATCGACCCCAACCTTCTTACGGCTGCGACGTAATAACCACAACCCGTACGGCCGAAAAATTTGATATACGGGCTTCTCCCATATAAAATATATTTAGGAGACCCGGTGCACGATGATGCGACCGGTAGTTATTGCGTCGCAGTTATGAGGGCGTTACGGTCGCCTATTTCCTAGGCCTAAGCCTAGCTATATTAGCTGCAATTGCCACCTAAAAAAGTTGAAAAAGTTCCTGTACGTATATTAGCTTATGTTCGATTACCTCACCAAGGTCAGGCCCGATTTTTGAGGTTGTGGCTGCGCCTGCGGCGCAGCCGTGGCTAGCGCTTTTAATTAAGAAGTAGCTGCAAGGGTTAGATGTATCGATTAAACTTTTTTAAGAAAAAGCTTTACAGAAATAACAAAACCTTAAAAATAAGGCCTGATATCAAGTTGTGATTTTTTGGCTTTATTCTGCATATCCCCATACAAATCTTCAAAAATCTTTAATTCGAATATTTTAAAGATAGCTTTAATTTAACGTTACTTATTTTATAATTACGAAAAGTTAATATAAAATTAAAAATTTTATTTCCCCATATATATTTAGTTTTAATTAGGACGTGATTAATAATACGCGCCCGAAAAAATGGCTAAAAATCTTATTTTATATATGCTATAACCTTTTACCGTTTTTGGGTTAATACGATAATAATATAACCTTATGAACCAAAATAATAATATATAGGGTTTAAGATTGCCTGTAATAAGTTCCGAAATATATTTTCGTTTTGATTAACTAAGTATGGGTAATATATTAAAGGGTTTAAGGTGTATATTTTAAACTTTTGAGGATTTAATATTCCAAAGCGACGTATTTATTTTTATCCGATAGCTTTATTGGTTTTTTGTTAATATAAACGTAATTAATTTATACGTTAACGTTTTATGTATAGCCGATAATTATATAAAGATTTTACGTTATTGGTTTGTTCGTTTTATGTTAAATGTTATATTTAACAAGTAAGGCCGTATTTTACGGAAGGAATAGGTAAATACGGTGCATAATTTAGTGTTCGGAAAGTTTAATATTTTTTTGGTTATTAAGATAAGTTTTGGAAAATCCTTAATTATTTAAACCTTTTTTTTAATAACCGACTTAATTATTATTTAGGTTGCACTTTTAATTAAGTTAACCGAAGAATAATAAACTTTTATATTGGTAATGTTATATTTTATTTTTGTCCTAATATCCGTGGAAACGAAAAAGCTTGATTTAAAAATGTTCGAGCGTATAGTTACCGGGTAGCATAGTTATATTATTTTTGGTTTTGAATAACTATTAAGTGATTAGTTCCAAATTGCCATATTAAATCCTGTTTTCGAACGACGATATGGCTTGGTTGTTATTAATGAAGTATATTTATTATCGGAATAAAAAGATTTCCGGTTTGAATATGTTAATATCCGTAATTTACGTTTTATTTTTTTTATTTACGTATATTGGTTTGCGTATATAATAACTGTTAATAACGTTATAAAAAAAAAGATTACGAAATATGGCAACTTTAATTAAGTTGGAAGTTTAATTAGATATAGTTATAAGATGAAGGTTTGGAGTTTTAATGTTAATCGTTTTAAAATTAATATTGTTATTTTCTTTTTTTTAAAGGTTAACGTTTAAATTAGGCGTATTTGGATTTCCTATTAATTAATATTCCCGAATTATTAAATAATATTTTTTTAATTTAATTTAATAATTTGCGTATTATTATTAAGATTATTATTTATGTTAATAATAAGGCGAAGATTATAAATATCCGTAATTACTTAATTAAGATTATGGTAAACCGGGGGTATTTATTAAACGTTATAAAAAAAGTTATTAAATTTTATAATTCCGAAATATCTTACGGGAATTAAATTTGCATATATGATAAATTAAAGTAGCTTAATGGTTTTATCCGTATCGTAATATTTACCGTTATTTTTGGATTAAGTATGGATATTCCGGATATTAATTAAATGGTATAATAGGAAATACCGAAAAGCTTTTTAATAAAGTATTTATGGTAATAATTTAATTAAGCGGTTCGTAATTATAAGTAATTAAATATAATTAATTATAAATAAGTTATATTATTTATATTTTATTAGGTATTCGATAAATATAACATTAAGCCGTTTATTATAAAATTGGCTAAAATAATGAAAAAAGTTTAGGTTTAGTAAGTTAAAAACTGTATTTTTTATAAAAATACGGAAGTTTTAATAGAAATTAACGTAACGGATTCGGATAATAAGGAAAACGATACGTAATTTATCGCGAACGATTCCGATTAGGATAAGATAATTATCGAATCTTAATTTTATTTTTCGATTAATTAAAATATTATTCGTATTATCCGTAAATTTTTTAAATGGAATAATTTTAATTTACGGAATAAGACGAAAATAGGGCCTTATTAACGTATATTATTTAACGGTAAATACGTACGTAAAGCGATTTTAATATATTTAAAAAAAACGAAGTTGTTATATTAGAAAAAAACCGTAATAACTTTATTTTAGCTAAACCTTGTTATAACTTATATACGCCTGATTTTATTTATATATCCGAACTTTCGAATCCGAAAAAATCCGCGTGGAAATAATTAAAAGCCGGGTCGTTAAAAGAGGCTATTTAGGAAATAATCGAATTATGGTATAAACGATAAACGAACGAATTGTTTTTTGTACGGTTGTTTCTGTTTAACGGTAAAAAAGTAAAATAGACGTTTATTGTTATTAAACTTAAACGGTTTTTGTTTAATACGTTTCCGAATAAATTAAACGAAATTAAAAGTTTTTACTTAATCTTAAATATAATCGATTTAGTTAAAACGGTTCCCGGGCTTAATAAATAATAATATTGGAAAATTTTAAACGATTGCCTTTTTTTTGCGTTATGTTTAATTTACGAAAAAGCCGTCCTTTTTATTTTATAAAACGTATAAAAGATTTTCCGTAAACGGCGGAATTCGTTTAATTTAAAGTAACGGCGTTATATTTTTATATTTCGGACCGATTTATATAGGATATGGATTTTTGCCGTATTATAAGCTTAACAAACGTCGGAAAAAATTGCGAAACCGTCGTAAGCCGCGCCCGGTTTTAATTAAAATATACTTTATATAACCGTTTGGTTTGAACTGGTAATTAAGGACTCGACGATAATTCCAGTAATTTAAATACCAACCCGGCATACGGTTTATACGCCTTCGCGATTTGGAATCGCGACCCCGGTTATTACGACGTCCGTACCCGTACGCGTAATTTGCGATATATTAAATCGTTTTGATTAAGAACCCGCTTTATCGCCTTTATTTATAACGTCGGCTTAAAGTTTTTAATTCCTTAATATTTCCGATTTATTAAAACCGCCTTCGTTACCGTACTTATATTCGTATAATTCGTTTGCTTTTATATCGTTACCGGAATCGCCGGCATTACCAAAAGGCGATAATACGTAACCCGATATTATGGATAATATATCGGAAAATAAAACCAAGGTAATAATCCTTATTAAGGTTATAAAATTACGCATTAAAAGCAAACGGCGTTTATTTAATAATAATAATAATTACGATATTAAGTTAAAAATTAAGAAACGAAACCCGGCCGGTTTTAATCGGAACGGATAACGAAAAACGCGTTTGGTTTCAAAACGGGGTTACGGTCGTTAATAAGTAGGGTATATTAAAGGTCGAAGCGGACGTTATAACTTTTCGCGGCTTTTAATGGTATATCTTCGAATTCGTTAAAATAAAGGATATTATAAATATATTTCGTTAATTTACTTACGTCCTTATAGGATAAACGTCGTAATATATTAAAGGTCGAAACGGACGTTATAACTTTTCGCAACTTTTAACGGTATATCTTCGAGTTTGCTAAAATAAGGGATGTTATAAATATATTTTGCCAGCTTACTTACGTCCTTACGGGATAAACGTCGCGATATATTGGAAATCGAAGTAAACGTTTTAACTTTTGGCGGTTTTTAACGGTATATTTTCGAGTTCGTTAAAATAAGAGACGTTATAGGTATATTTTGCTAGTTTATTTACGTTTTTACGGGATATAAGCGTTACCTTAAAGTCCGAAATTATATCCTTTTTATATTAAAATAACTTAATTACATAAAAAATAATTAAATAATATAAATAATATTATTAATATATTTTTTATTTATTATATTCGTTTTATTAATTTTAAATTCGTTAGGTAATTTATGGATATTAACTTTTCTTAATTCGGATTAATTATATGTTATTACGGATATATAATAAATTTTATAAGTTGGGAAACTTAACGAATTTTAATATAACGTATTATAAATTATAATTTATCGTAATTATTAATAAATTATACTTTTTAATTTATATTCTTTAATTTATAATACCGAATTAATATTTTTTAAATTTTGTTTTCCGGTTTCTTTTTTAAGTTTATCGTATTAACTTTTAAAATGTTCCCATTTTTTTTAATTTTTAGGATATTTTGGTTCGGGTTAATTAATTGGCGTAGGGGATTAATTATGCGGGTAAATAAATGATATAAATAATTTTTAATTAATATTAAGGAGGTTATTTTTTTGCTATAGGTATAATTGTTTCGACGTCCGCTTTTTTTTAAGTACCAGTTCGAAATATTTAGGATTTCGGTTTTATAGTAAATCCGGAACTTTTACGTTTTGTAATTTTGTTTTCCCGTAACCGTAAGTGGTATTTTTTAAAGCCGGCTTTTGATTACCTTTTTTTAAGGCCTGCCGCGTACGTTAAAGTTTTTTAGTTAAGGATTTTGGTAGTTGCGGTATTTTTATAATGGTTGGTTTAAGGTTTTAATTAGTACTTCCGGGTTTCCGTCGTGTATTTCGTCGTAGTTTTAATGGGGATTTTAGTAATAATAAGTTTATCGGGATGGATGATTTCGTCGAGATTTTAAATAAATTATTTATTAATAGGTATTTTAGTAAGTACCTTAAGTTAAGGTTTATTAATATTTCCGGTTACGGCTTTTAAGATTTTTCCTTTTAAAGTATAAAACCTATAAAAATACGAGGTTTCGATTATTTAATATTGGGTTATTTCTTTTTTGGCATAACTAAAATAACGAGTAAATTTCGGAATTTTTTTATATCGGAATTTTATATAGGTAAACGAAAAGTTGGATATAATAAATAATTATTAAAAGATTCGGCGTTAATATCCAATATATTATGATACTTATAAAGCTAATCTTTATATATAATAATTTGTTCGTTATAAATTTACGAATAAAGGCGGATTTTTTTTTCGCTTAATATTATAAAGATAATATTTATATAATATATACCGTAAAAAGTTTTACGGTTTTATAATTCTAATCGGGACTATAAAATAACCATATTCTTGGTATTATTTATATTATGCAAGTTGTTATTATTTATAAATTTCCGGAAACGATTAATAACCTAAATTATACATTTTCTTTAAATAAAATACGGTAATTAAATTTGTAATATAAAAAATACCTGCTTTACGATTTTAAAAAGTTATTATTTAATAATTCGTAATTTTTAATTCGTTAATTTTACGGTTATATCTTGGTATAACGAAAAAAACGAATAATATTATATATTATTTTATAATTTCGTTTTCCGGTCGTAAAAATTAACTTTGGATATTATTGGTATATATAAATATATTTTTTATTAATATTTTATAAGTTGTATATACGTAATTAAGGTTTTTAAATATTTATTCAAGTGCGATTCCGATATTATTATAAATAAAATATGCGTTAAATATTATATAACGGTAAATAAATTACGCTTTTATGTATATATTAATAAATTTTATTTTATTAAGGCCTTAAGATATTATAACTTTATCGAATATTTATTTAAAGGTATAATAGGATAATTTATTAATTGGCGCAAAATTTAAAAAAATAATATATATAATTATAAAAAAGGTAAGGAAAATGGCGCCGTAGTTAATATAATTCGTATCGAACGTTAACTTAATGGTATTTATATTATTATGTATATTTTAGTTTTTTGTTAAGTTATTATATTACGCTAGGACGTAATTATTATATTCCGTTTTATTAAACGGCGGTAATTTTATTATAATAATTACATAATGTTAAATATTATCGTAAAAATATTTATAAATAGCAAATCTGGGAATATAATAAGTTTACCGGTAATACTTTTGGTTAATCAAAACGGAAAATGGTAACTTAAGGTATAAAATATAATAAACGAATAAAGTTTATATATTAAATAATATCCGGAAGGGATTATTAATATTAAGAAAAAATATATAACGTTTTATAATATATAAACGAGATTTATAAATAATCCATAAGTTATAAAGGAATCCGAAAATAATATATATAATTAGAATTAATATATATACAAAATTTAAGATTATATAATTATAGGTATATAAATAATTAAGTTTATATAGGTTATTAAATATTAATTTAGGAATTAACATTATTTTTTTTTATAACGAAATAATAACGTATAAAGAAGGAATTAATAAACGTATATAAATTATACGAAATTCTTTTTTATTACGAATTATTTAAAGTAATTTATAAAATTCCTTTATTTAAATATATACCGAATATAATTATTATAATTATTTAATATATAACGTACCACACCAGCTCCCCGCTCACACCAGCTCGCCGCTCGTTTTTTAACACTTCACGATAACAAACTTAAATAAGTTAACCATAACATATTAAATCAATTAAAATCAATCGGATTTTTCATCGCTAAACGTCTTTACAACTTCCTAATAAGTGCGCATATTATGTCCAGGCTTGCCGCAAACGCGACATCGCCGTTCCCTCGTCTTAACCCTCTTACGACGATTACCTTTAACCGCTATTGGCTGCATTTTTTTACCACCCTTTTTCTTTTCGGCTAGAAAAGTTTATCCTTTTTGTATAATAAGTGTCCCTCCTTTTTAAAGATGTTTATTTTTGGTTTTCCGACGCTTACTTAAAATATGGTTCGTTTCGCGTAATTAGGCAGTTTTTTTTTAAAAAAAAGCAACTTCGTATAAAAGTAACAAGTTACTTTTCGTTAAAAAATTAACCGATTTTACTATTTTTGTCGGCGAGCTACCCTAATAATTTTTAATTTTCTTTTGCAAATAACGTCCTTACTTAATTACTTTATAAATATTTATAAAGGTTTTCGCGGAAAGGGAAAGATTAGAACCGGCGGAGGTAAGCGGCGAGACCGTCGGTGTAGGTATAACCGGAAAAACTTTTAATTCGGAAAGGACGTTATTAGGATTAAATGGAATAAATCCAGCTTTTGCAAATCCGGATTTAATATTGTCGGACGTTATGGTAGCTTTAAACGCGTCGTAGAAACCGGCGAGGAAATCTTTTTTCGCGATATAAGTATGGTAACGTCGTATTAAACCTTCGATATAAAGCGAATAAGCGCGCTTTAAAACGGAGAAATAAGAAACGTTAAAAGGTTAAAACCGATAAAAGGAATACGCGGGCATATAAAGCGTAATAATGCCGTTATTCGCGTAATATTTTTCGAATTCGATCGAATAATAACTTTCGTAACCGTCGAGGATAAAAAAACGTTTGGTTTTTTTCGTACGCGTTTATATATGCTTATTAAAATGTTAAATTCATTTTAAACTTAATTCGTTTGTTATCTAATTATTAAAACTGGTACCGACTTTTTAATCGGTTAATAATAAGTTATTACGATATTAAGAATTAAAGTAAATTTTTTTCGTTAAAATAATAAATGGCGGTATAGCTTAACCTTACGAATTAATAGCTTATATAATTATAACTTATTCCCGATTACTTTATTACGCTTATTTAAATTTTTTACGTTTTTCAGCATTTGTAATTATTATGCCCGATACCATAAGAAGTTTTATTAAAAAGCCCGTCTCGTCGAAATTGTAAATATCCTTTTTTGCGATACCGTATTTTACGATTATAACCCGAACGAATTCGAATTATTTACGAAATACCTTTAAATTTTCGCATAATACTTTTTAATAATCGATTTTCCGATTTAGATACGTTTAAAGCTTTTTTTGCTGTTTAATAAATCTCGACGCCTAATTAACCCCGACGCGTTTTGTAACGCGCTAGGCAAGTAATAAATTCGTTATATTTTTAACATACTAAAGCCGGATAAGAAACGCTTACGTATTTAAGTTAAGGATACGGTCGATAATCGCTTTTTTTTTGGTTGGCATTAATTTTCGTAAATTAGGGATAATGTCGGCTCGGAAAGTTATATTATTATATCGGTTTCTTAAAGTAGATTCGGAGATGTTATATATCGCATAAAGACGTTTATAACTAAGTTTCGGGTTCCGATTTTTAGCTTAAACGGCTAGGTTTATTTTCGCTTCTTTTATAAGCCGTTTCATGTTGTTGGTATTGAAAAATGAATGATTAAAGCTATATGGTTAAAATGGTAAAAAAACGAGCGGCGAGCTGGTGTGAGCGGGGAGCTGGTGTGGTACGTTAATTAATATTATTTATTTTAATATAATTTACTTTTATTCCGTATACTTTTTTATATTTTCTTATATTATAATAAATAAAATTAACGTATTTATATTATTTAATATTTAAAATATTTATTATAAGATATACCTTTATATTTTTTATAATATTACAAAATATAAACAATTTTAATAATATATTAAAGGCCTTTTTTAAAAGTTTTAACGATAATATACCTTAAATATACCCGGCGAACTTTGAACTTTTTATTAAGCATATTAAATTCGTTAATAATGTTATTAAAAAATAACCTTAAAAATGGATAATAAAATTTCAAATTAATAAATAGCCAGAATTATTACCAGAATAACCCGCGATATAATATAACTTAAGGCTTTATTTTAATTAAAGTAATTTCGTATTAATTAAATAATATTTAATTATTTTAAAATTTAAAACCTATCTTATAAAAAGCGCATATTATACGTAACCGATTTTAAATATTAGGTTTATATTATAAAGTTATATTAATATAGGGAAAAATTGGAAGATTATAAATATTTTACGTTTTAACGTTAAATCGACCGTATATTAATTAGGTAAATTTTACGATTAATAATAATTTTTAAATTCGGTAATTTCGTAAAAAGCTTATATTATAAATAAAACTTCTTATTTTTATAAGGTTTAGCATTTATATAAACGTTAAATATTAATATTACCGTTCGGGATATTTTAAAAAATAATACTTAATAAAACAAGATTTACGTTATAGCAAATTATGCGGGCTTTATAAGTTATTAAATTATAAGTTTAATTAAGGATAATCAATTAATTACGGTTTTCGTAATTTAACAAAAAGGATATATAAACCGAATACTTTATAAACGATACGAAAAAAGGTTTATAATTTTATAAACCGGATTAATTAACTAAAAGGTACATATTATATGGCCGTTTTATGGATGTTATAATTTATAGGGTTATATAGGTAATAAATATGCAAATTATATATGGAAATACGGCAAGAAATATTTATACGCGGTTCGAAAATATAAGGCATTATTATATGGCCCGAATAAAAGTTTCCAGGGAAGTTTAAACCCGGATATAACGTTTAAAACGAAAATAATTTTAAGTTTTATTAATATGGATAAGGTTATTAATATATAAATTATAATAACGTTTAAATAAAGGTAGGGGCAAAGGTAGAAATTATAAAAAATACGTAAAAACATTAATTAATAAGTTTATTATATACGAAGTATATAAGTTAATACAAAATTATACGATATATTTAGTTATAGGTAATACGATATTATTAATATGTTAATTTATTTTAATGCGAAAAGTTTATATAATATTATTATAAATAAAACCTTTAAATAAAACGGTTTTAATTAAGATTATACGGAATAATAAATTATATTAATATTAAAATTAAATCTTTATATAAATTATAACAAAATAAAAAAATAATAAAAAAATAAAGAATTATATTAACGGTTCGTTTTTATTTAATAAATCTTTACTTTATTTATTCGACAATAACGTAGAAAATAACGGATAATCCTAATTAAGATTATTTATCGAATTATTTATAATTTGTATTATAAAATTATAACCTTTTTCCGTATATAAAATATTACGGTCGTCCGAAATCAAATTATCCTTAACGAATTTCGTATTAAAAATTACGCGGGTAATTACGTTAAAGTTATTTATAAATTAATTTTCGTTTTTTATTATATTTAACCAATTAAATTTACTTTCGTTATTAATAATAAGTACGGTATTATTAAAGTTAATAAACCTAGCTTTTATAACTTTCCGGCCTACGGCTAAAATATTTTCGGATTTTTAGCCATCTTTTTTAATTCGAGATAAATATTTTTTAACAAGCCAAAAATTACGAAGCAAAAAATATAAGCGTTCGAAAATTTCCGTACGGAAGTTTTAAATAATATGGCGCCTATTTTGCGAAAAAATATAACGCGTATAAAATTCGCGTTAAAAGGAAACATAATACCTAATTAAAAACGAATTTCGGAAAAAAATAATATTAACGTTATGTATATTATTTTTCGATCGGCGGAGCTCGCCAGTAAGCCACAAGTTATAATATTTGCCTTTTTAATTAAATACTTTCCATATTTTTTCCCTGGATTTTATAAAAGTTAAATTTAATATTAAAATCGAATCTTTAAGTACGCGATTTGATATTATAGGACGTAATATCTAATCGAAATAAAGCATTTTTTTGCCGTAATTAATTTAATTGGCCTTATAAAAAAGGACCGATAATATCGGTATTAACTGTTTAATATAATTAACGTTATTATAACGTATGGTATACAAAAAATATAAATAAATTTAAGCTTTTTAAAAAAAGCGGTAATAATTTCGAAATCTTTTATTAATAAGAATTATATCGTTTAATGGTTAATTATTATTAATAATCGGGTCGAAAAAATCGTTACTTTACGGAATATTATCCGTATTAAAGATGTAATTAATTTTATAATTAATCGATAAAAGGATTTCCTTTAGGACGTTTTAATTAAGATTACGTCGTTTAAAAAGTAATATATGTAAGTTATATTCCCGAATTAAAAGATAAAATACTTACGAACTATCCGTTAAGTTATTTATGTTACTAAATAACGTATTATTAATAAATAACGACAAAAGATTTTCGTTAAATAAACCTTTATTTATTAACGTATTTTAATTAAGATCCCGTAATGCTTTCTTTATTTATTTAACGTAATTAGGATATTTCGAAACTATATTATGCGGGATAATCTCGAATTTAGCGACGGTTAACCGGGAATATATATATTTAATAAACTCGGTAAGCTAGGTTTTCGAAAAAAGATTTTCGATCGATTTATTCTTAATAGTTCCGTATATGTTAAATACTTTTTTTACGAACGGTTCGTATCGAACGCGTAACTTTTGTAAAAATAACGTAAATATGTAAATATTATGCATATAAAGGATAAAGGGTTTAAAAAGGTGGAATTTTGGCGATTTTTAATATAATTACGTTATCTTATTTAAAAATTAACAATCCGCCTTTAAGGTTATTTGCGTTATATGCGCCCCGTCGATATTATTAAGTTAATAGGTACGCATAAATATAAGCAGGAAATTTATTTATATATGGAATAAAGTAAAAACGGGAAAAAGTTACCGTTTCCTATTATATGGATCGGTTATTTCGGTTTAACTGGCTTATATTTTCCGAATATAACTAGTTGTTTTTTAATTTCCGTAAACAAGATAAAAGCGATTCGAAAACCGATAAAATTATCTTTTTTTAAACCCGTATACTTCCTAAAAAATCTTTCGATAAACGTTATAAAAACTTTCGATAATGCTTTCGTTTGGTTAATTGTACTTAATAAAATCAAACGGCGTTTATTATACGGTAAACGTTTTAATTTAAGAAAATTTAGGAACTTTTGTTTATTTCGTTTATAAAACGTATTAATAAAAATAAGTAATAAATTTCGGATAATATTAATTACGAATTAACGGGAAATATTTAATAATATTAAATGTTATTATAACGTTTCATAAAACCATTTTATTTTGTAATGTTAATTAAGACGGAACATAAATTACTTTAACCCTTTTTTAAGGATACGGTTATAGCGATAGGTAAGGGCGGTAATAAGGTTTTATATAACGGAATTATGTTAAAACGTTATATTACGAATATAGTTTTAAATATTAAAATTATCGTATTAAAACATAATATTATCTTATCGTATTTAATTATAAAGTTTAATTTATTTTAATTAAAATGGTATTATTATGAAAAAAAATAACGTAATTATTTTTACTGCTTTTAATAATCGGGTTACGTTTTTGTTTAACGTAATATAACTTTCGTAAATACTTAACCTTTTTAATATATTAATTTTATTTCGTAATAAACCTAAGGATAATAAAAACCTGCTTAATAAATAAGGCAAATAACTGTTATTAATTTTAAAAACGATTTTAACCATAATAATTAAGACCATAAAAAAAAGATGCATAAGAATATCCGGATCGTTATTATTACGAAACCGTTTCGTTTTCGGCTTTATATTATACGATTGCTACTTTTTCTTTAGGTATATAATTATTTAATTTAAAAGCTTAAATTAATTAAGAACCAGCATATTTATAAACCGTTAACCTTTGTCTAAGGTAATATAAATTATTTTAATATCGAATGATAAACTTTTTGGCGGGCGGCGGAATTTAGATCTTTTTATAAAAGCTATAAGTTCCCCGTATAACGTATTATGGTATTTGCTTATAATAGGGTTTTAATTAGTAAGAGTAATAAACTTTTGCTAATTTTCGTATGTTAATAACTTATCCCGTATTCGGTTTTTTTTTTAATACGTTAATTAACCGATTAATTCGAATAATCGAATTAGAAGTTTTATTTAAATCCTTACAAAAAATTTAACTATGGATAAAGTTTTTAAACGTTAAATTCGTTCTTTGGTATTGTTACCAGAAATTAATTATATGCGTACGTATATTCTGTTTTAAAGATGTAGCTCGATAAAATTAGGAAAATTCGGATTTGTCGTATTTTAGAAAGGGGGATAATAACGCAACGTATTCGGGCTATAATTAATAAACGCGTTAGTATTTAAAAGTGGCAAAAGGGTCTTAATCAAGACCATTATGGTACTGATAATAAGCCATGATAAAGGGATTCGTATAAATATATATATAATTACAGGAAACGTTTTGTTATTAAAATATTGCAAAATTTCGTTTTTTTTAATTATGAAATGTACAGAACGAACCCCTTTTTCGCATAACATAAACTTAGGCCTTGCTAGCTTGTTACGGGGATTTGGGGTTTGATTGGTTGATTTTTAGCGTTATGGAGCGGTACTTAAGTGACTTCGAAGAAAATAGAGAACGAGCCAGGGAGGCCTGAGCTAGCTGAGGTAAATGTTCGACGCGTATATAAAGTTTTATACGTATCGGCTTTGATTTGGTTTCGTAATGTATTCTTTTTATTTAAATCTTTATATTTTAAAAAGAAATAAAAAGAAAGTTAATAATTTTGGTAGGAATGCCTAGAACGGATCCTTTTTTCGCATAATTCCAACTTAGGCCCTGCTAGTTCGTTACGGGGATTTGGGGTTTAATTGGTTAATTTTTAACGTAATATAACAGTACATAGAAACACGCCAGCGAGGCCTGAGCTAATTAAGGTAAGTTAAAGTTATGATCGATAACGCTTTTCGGGGTTTAAATTAAAAGTTTAATAGCTAATGGTATTAATTTCGATACCGTTACGCCAGTTTTAAATAATAATCGCTTTGATAAATCCTTAGCCGTTATCTAATGAAAAAAATGAGTTAACGTATAATATAACTTTTTGGTAGATCGTTATTAAGGTTCGATTATTTACCTTAAAAAGGTAAATAATAAATCGATAACGAATTTATTAAACGAATTAATAGTATTTCTTAAGCGATTACAATAAATAATTACTTAAAAAACGTTATTAAATAATTTTTAACTTATTAACATAATTATTTAATCGGTATAAAATAACGTACTAATAATTATTAAGCTATTAAGAATTTTATCGATTATAGCTTAAAATAATTTCGATAAAGTTAATAACTTTATTAAAGTTAAAATAATTATAATTTTCGTAATAATTAATTTACTTTTATAATTTTACAAAAATAAACGCGATTATTATTATTAATTTTTCCGCTTTTTTACCTTGAAAAGTTGTTTTTAGGAATAATATAATATTAAGATATTATTATTTATTATTTATTAATTTCGGAATTTAACTAACCGCGTAAACTTTAAAGTTAAATGTCGTAATAAGCCTATATTAAATAAATATGATTAATATAATCCTTACTTAACGTTATAAGGTATTTTTCAGCTTTTTATATATTAACGATACCTATATGGTACTTTTGCCGTTATCCGATAATTTATGGCCGAAAATAATATTATAATAACGTAATTAAATGAAACTTTTTATTTATTTATTTTAAAAAGTATAATTTAATATTTTAATAATATACGAAAATAACGCCAAATTTTAAATAAAGTTTTATTAAATTCAACTTCGAAATAAAAGATTATAAATAAAATGTAAAAATTAAATAATTACGAAATAAATTATAAATTAAAATTAGGCTTTTTTAATTATAAAATGCTTTATTTATATTTTTTATTTTATTTATTAATTACGATATTAATAATAACTATAAAATTTGCATTAAAGTAAATAGCGGATTACGACGATTTTATAATTTAGTTACCTTTAATTAAGATTATTTTTAAATATAATATTATTAAAAGTAAAAAACGAAATAATAAAATATAACGAATTAATATTTTACGTATTTAAATATACAATCGGGATAAAATTAATAAATTATCGATTAAAGGTTACGTAATATGAATAAAAATGGATTTAATTTATTTAAATAAATTTATATATTTACGGAATATAAATAAAAATAGTTTTATTAAGTTTAAAAATATTTAATTTATAATATATACGGTTATTATTTTTTATAATAAAAATGAATTACCAGATATAATATAATTTAATTATTTAAATTATTTTTAATAATTTATTATTATTAAACGTAATTATTAAATACTTTATTATTCGGTTTTTTACGATATTATTATTAATATAAACCCTATAATTAAGTTTAATAATTAATTAAATTTTTTACCCGTTATATGTTATAACTTTTTATTTAATAATATTATTAAATTTTAAATATAATATCTTTAATATTATATCGTTTAATAAATAACCCGTTTTTAAAAAAAACCTTTTAAATCCCCGAAAATAATATTATAAATTTCGATAATAAAAAAGTTTAACTTAATATTTCTTAAAAAAAAGCCTTACTATAATTTAAATAATTAATTAACGTAATTAAGTAATTTATTAATGATAAAATCGAATTTATTAATACGTTTAAAAAAGTTTATAATTAATTAAAAACCTAAAAAGTTGAATATTATAGTATTAATTACGTTAATTACTTTAATTATATTTATAACGTTTTAAGAACTTAAATACTTTTTTTATTCCTTAATTATTAATTTTTATTTACCTTATTAAGATTAAGCCTTATTTTTAAGGTTATGGCTACGTTATAAACGTAGTTATAATTAAGGCTTTCCAAAGATTAATAACTTTAAATACTAACTTATAAAAAATTTATATAAACCTTATAAAAAATACAAACTTTAAAAATAAGGCCTGATAATAAGTTATAATTTTTTAATTCTATTTTGGGCATTTTTATATAAATCTTTAAAAATCTTAAATTCGAATTTTTTAAAGATAATTTTAATTTAACGTTATTTATTTTATAATTACGAAAAATTAATATAGAATTAAAATCTTTATTTTCCTTTATATATTTAATTTTAATTAGAACGCGATTAATAAAATGTGTTCGAAAAAATGGTTAAAAAATTCTGTTTTGGGCAAACCTTTAATCCGGAACGCCTTTATAATTACGATAATGTAATTACCGTATGTAATATTTCGTTATAAACTTTTTAAAAGTAATTTAATATAAAACAAACCTATATAATTATTTTTTTAGCCGTATAAGTTATAGTTATTACGTTATAACCATAAAGGCGTTTTAATTAATAAAGTCCGGACCTTTTTTATAATTACAATATAATAATTACCGGTCGTAATATTTTGCTATAAACCTTTTAAAGGTAATTTAATGTAAAAAATGCTTATTTAGTTATTTTTTATTCGTATAAGTTATAATTATTATGATATAACAAAAAAGGCGTTCCGGATTTAATTAACCTTAACTTTTTTATGGTTACGACGTAATAACTATAATTCGTACGAATAAAAAAATAATTAAACGGGTTTTTCCCATATTAAATTACCCTTAAAAGATTTATAATAAAATGTTAAAATTAATAATTATTACGTCGTAATAAAAAAGGCGTTCCGGATTTAATCGACCTTAACCTTTTTATAATTATAACGTAATAACCGGAACCCGTATGGCCGAAAACATTAATATATAAGTTTTTCTTATATAGAATACACTTAACAAATCCGGTATACGATAATGCGACCGGTAGTTATTACGTTACAATTATAAGGGCGTTACGGTCGCTTATTTCCTAGGCCTAAACCTAGCTATATTAGCTGCAATTATTACTTAGAAAAGTTGAAAAATTTCCTATATGTATATTAGCTTATGTTCGACGCGTATGTGAAGTTTTATACGTATCCGCTTTAATTTGGTTCCGTAATTTATTCTTTTTATTTAAATCTTTATATTTAAAAGAAAAGTTAATAATTTTAATAAAAACGCTTAAAACGGATTTCTTTTTTCGCATAACTTTAACTTAAGTTTCGTTAATTCGTTACGGGGATTTAGGATTTAATTAGTTAATTTTTAACGTAATATCATAATATATAAAAACGAATTAACGAAACTTAAATTAGTTAAGGTAAGTTAAAGCTATAATCGACAACGTTTTTCGGGGTTCGAATTAAAAGCTTAATAGTTAATAATACCAATTTCGATACTGTTACGCCAGTTTTGAATAATAATCGCTTTAATAAATCCTTAGCCATTATTTAATAAAAGAAATAAGTCGACGTATGATATAATCTTTTGGTAAATCGTTATTAAAGCTTAATTATTTACCTTAAAAAAGTAAATAATAAATTAATAACGAATTTATTAAACGAATTAATATTACTTTTTATATAATTATAATAAATAATTACTTAAAAAACGTTATCGAATAATTTTTAACTTATTAATAATTATTAAATTATTAAAACTTTTATCGATTATAACTTAAAATAATTCCGATAAAATTAACGATTTTATAAAAGTTAAAATAATTATAATTTTCGTAATAATTAATTTAACTTTAAAATTTTATAAAAATAACCGTAATTATTATTATTAATTCTTTCGTTTTTTTATATTTAAAAATTATTTTTAGGTATTATATAATATTAAAATATTATTATTTATTATTTATTAATTTCGGAATTTAATTAACCGTAAAAGTCTTAAAGTTAAATATTATAATAAGTTTATACTAAATAAATATAGCTAATATAATTTTTACTTAAAATTATAAACTGCTTTTTAGGTTTTTATATATTAACGGTACTTATAAAGTATTTTTACCGTTATCCGGCGGTTTAAGAACGAAAATAATGTTATAATAACGTAATTAAGTAAAACCTTTTTTTTAATCTTTAAAAATATAATTTAATATTTTAATAATATACGAAAATAACGTTAATTTTTAAATAAAATTTAATTAAACTTAAATCTAAAATAAGAATTTATAAATAAAATATAAAAATTAAATAATTATAAAGTAAATTATAAGTTAAAATTAAGTTTTTTTAATTATAAAATACTTTATTTATATTTTTTATTTTATTTATTAATTACGATATTAATAATAATTTTAAAATCTTTATTAAAATAAACGGCGGATTATAATAATTTTGCAATTTAATTACCTTTAATAAAGATTATTTTTAAATATAATATTATTAAAAATAAAAAACGAAATAATAAACCATTACGAATTAATACTTTATTTATTTAAGCATACGGTCGGGATAAAATTAATAAATTACCGGTTAAAAATTACGTAATATAAATAAAAATAAACTTAATTTATTTAAATAAATTTAAATATTTACGGAATATAAATAAAAATAAATTTAATTTATTTAAGTAAATTTATATATTTATATAACATAATTAAAAATAAATTTATTAAATTTAAAAATATTTAATTTATAATATATACGGTTATTATTTTTTATAATTAAAATAAATTATTAACTTATAATATAATTTAATTATTTAAATTTATTTTTAATAATTTATTATTATTAAACGTAATTATAAAATATTTTATTATTCGGGTTTTTACGATATTATTATTAATATAAACCGTATAATAAAGTTTAATAATTAATTAAACCTTTTAATTATTATATATTATAAGCCTTTATTTAATAATATTATTAAATTTTAAATAATATTTTTAATATTATATCGTTTAATAAATAACCCGTATTTAAAAAAACCTTTTAAATCGTTAAAAATAATATTATAAACTTTAATAATAAGGAAATATAACGTAATTTCTTTTAAAAAGAATTACGATAATTTAATTAATTAATTAACGTAATTAAATAATTTATTAGTAATAAAATTAAATTTAATAATATATTTAAAGAAATTTATAATTAATTAGAAACTTAAAAAGTTAAATATTATAACGTTAATTAAATTAATTATCTTAAATATATTTATAATACTTTAAATTTTTAAAAGTTTTTTTTTTAAAATATTAATTTTTATTTACTTTATTAAGATTAAACCTTATTTTTAAAGTTATAGTTACGCCGTAATCGCGATTATAAGTAAGGTTTTTTAAAAATTGTTAATTTTAAATATTAATTTATAAAAAATCTATATAAGTTTTATAAAAAATATAAACTTTAAAAATAAAGCTTAATAATAAATTACAATTTTTTTATTTTATTTTAGCCATTTTTATATAAATCTTTAAAAACTTTTAATTTAAATTATTTAAAAGTAATTTTAATTTAACGGTATTTATTTTATAATTACGAAAAGTTAATATAAAATTAAAATCTTTATTTCTTTTTTATATTTAATTTTAATTAAAACGCAATTAATAAAACGTTTTTAAAAAAATAATTAAAGAATTTTATTTTAAGTAAACTTTTAATCCGGAATGCCTTTATAATTATAATAACATAATTACCGGATATAATATTTCGTTATAAATTTTTTAAAGGTAATTTAATATAAAATAATTCCGTATAATTATTTTTTCGATTATACGAATTATAATTATTACGTTATAATTATAAAAGCGTTCCGGTTAATTAAATCCGGACCTTTTTTATAATTATAATATAATAATTACCGGTCGTAATATTTTATTATGGATTTTTTTAAAATGATTTAATATAAAGAAAACTTATTTAATTATTTTTTTATTTATACGGGTTATAATTATTACGTCGTAATAAAAAAAGCGTTCCGAACTTGATTAACTTTAACCTTTTTACGGTTACAACGTAATAACTATAACCCGTACGAATAAAAAAAATAATTAAATAAGCTTTTTTTATATTAAATTATTTTTAAAAGATTTATAATAAAATATTAAAAATAATAATTATTACGTCGTAATAAAAAAAGCGTTCCAAATTTAATTAATTTTAACCTTTTTATAATTATAACGTAATAATTATAATTCGTACGGTTAAAAAAATTAATATATAAGCTTTCTTTTTATAAAATATATTTAGGAAATCGGGTATACGATAATACAACCGGTAATTATTACGTCGCAATTATAAACGTATTACGGTCGCTTATTTTTTAAGCTTAAGCCTAATTATATTAGTTATAATTATTACTTAAAAAGGTTAAAAGAATTCCTATACGTATATTAATTTATGTTCGATATATATATAAAGCTTTATACGTATCGGCTTTAATTTAGTTCGGTAATATATTTTTTTTAAATCTTTATATTTTTTTAAAAAAAAAGCATTTTAGTAAAAACGTTTAAAAGGATCCTTTTTTTGCATAATTCTAACTTAAGTTTCGTTAATTAGTTACGGAAATTTAAATTTTAATTACTTAATTTTTAACGAAATATAATAATATATAAAAACGAATTAATAAAGCTTAAGTTAATTAAAGTAAGTTAAGATTATAGTTAATAACGTTTTTCGGGATTGGAATTAAACTTTTAATAATTAATAATATTAATTTCGATATCGTTACGCCAATTTTAAATAATAATTATTTTAATAAATATTTAACCGTTACTTAATAAAAAAAATAAGGCGACGTATAATATAACTTTTTAATAGATCGTTATTAAAATTCGATTATTTACCTTAAAAAGGTAAATAATAAATTAATAACGCTTTTTAAATATTTATAATAAATAATCGTTTAAAAAACGTTATTAAATAATTTTTAATTTATTAATATAATTATTTAATCCGTATAAAATAACATATTAATAATTATTAAATTATTTAAAATTTTATTAATTATAATTTAAAATAATTGTAACGAAATTAATAATTATATAAAAATTAAGATAATTATAATTTTCGTAATTATTAATTTCACTTTATAATTTTGCGAAAATAAACGTAATTTTTATTATTAATCTTTTGCTTTTTTTATTTTTAAAAGCCATTTTTAAATATAATATAATATTAAGATATTATTATTTATTATTTATTAATTTCGAAATTTAATTAACTATATAAATCTTAAAATTATATATCGTAATAAATTTATATTAAATAAATATATTTAATATAATCGTTACTTAAAGTAATAAGGTACTTTTCGGCTTTTTATATATTAACGGTACTTATAGGGTATTTGTGCGGTTATCCGGCGCTTTAAGGATAAAAATAATATTATAATAACATAATTAAATAAAACAAATTGTTTTTTTTTTAAAAAAATATAACTTATTGTTTTAATAATATACGAAAATAACGTTAATTTTTAAATAAAATTTTATTAAGCTTAATTCTAAAACGAAAAATTATAAATAAAATATAAAAATTAAATAATTATATAATAAATTAAAAATTAAAATTAAGTTTTTTTAATTATAAAATGTTTTATTTAAAGGTTTTATTTTATTTTTTAATTATAATATTAATAATTTTTATATTTATATTAAAATAAACGGCAAAATATAATATTTTTATAATTTAATTACCTTTAATTAAAGTTATTTTTAAATATAATATTATTAAAAATAAAAAATGAAATAATAAAATATTACGAATTAATATTTTACTTATTTAAATATATAATTAGGGTAAAATTAATAAATTATGGATTAAAAGTTACGTAATATAAATAAAAATAAATTTAATTTATTTAAATAAAGTTATATATTTACGGAATATAAATAAAAATAAATTTAATTTATTTAAATAAATTTATATATTTATAAGATATAAATAAAAATAATTTTATTAAATTTAAAGATATTTAATTTATAATATATACGGTTATTAATTTTTATAAGTAAAATAAATTATTAAGTTATTATATAATTTAATTATTTAAATTTACTTTTAATAATTTATTATTATTAAACATAATTATTAAATATTTTATTATTCGGTTTTTTACGATATTACTATTAATATAAACCGTATAATTAAGTTTAATAATTAATTAAACTTTTTAATTATTATATATTATAAACTTTTATTTAATAATATTATCAAATTTTAAATCTTATTTTTAATATTATATCGTTTAATAAATAACTTATTTTTAAAAAAGAAATTTTTAAATCCTTAAAAATAATACCATAAATTTTAATAATAAAGGAATGTAACTTAAATTCTTTTTTAAAAAGGTTTTATGATAATTTAATTAATTAATTAACGTAATTAAGTAATTTATTAATAATAAGATTAAACTTATTAATATATTTAAGGAAATTTATAATTAATTAAAAAGTTAAAAAGTTAAATATTATAACATTAATTAAGTTAATTATCTTAATTGTATTTATAACGCTTTAAATCTTTAAAAACTTTTACTTTTTTTATTTTTTAAATATTAATTTTTATTTACCTTATTAAAATTAAGCCTTATTTTTAAGGTTATAGTTACGCCGTAAACGCGGTTATAATTAAGGTTTTTCAAACATTAATAACTTTAAATATTAACTTATAAAAGATTTATATAAACCCCATAAAAAATATTAACTTTAAAAATAAGGCCAAATAATAAGTTATAATTTTTCCGTTTTAAATATTCCTATATAAATCTTTAAAAAGAAATTCTAATTTTTTAAAAATAATTTTAATTTAATATTATTTATTTTATAAGTACGAAAAGTTAATATGAAATTAAAATCTCTATTTTCCTATATATATTTAGTTTTAATTAAAATGTAATTAATAAAATACGTTAAAAAAAAGATTAAAATTTCCGTTTTAAGTAAACCTTTAATTTTAAACGCCTTTATAATTACGATAACGTAATTACCGTATATAACATTTCGTTATGAATTTTTTAAAGGTAATTTAATATAATATAAACCCGTATAATTATTTTTTTAACCGTACGGGTTATAATTATTATGTTATAACCATAAAGGCGTTACGGTTAATTAAGTCCGGACCTTTTTTATGGTTACGACGTAATAATTACCGGTCGCAATATTTTGCTATAAACTTTTTAAAGGTAATTTAATATAAGAAAAACTTATTTAGTTATTTTTTATCCGTACGGGTTATAGTTATTACGTTATAGCAAAAAGGGCATTCCGGCCTTAATTAACCTTAACCTTTTTACGGCTGTAACGTAATAACTATAACCCGTATAAATAAAAAATAGTTAAACGGGCTTTTCCTATATTAAATTACCTTTAAAAGGTCCATAATAAAATATTAGAAATAATAATTATTACGTCGTAATAAAAAGGACGTTCCGGATTTAATTAATTTTAATATTTTTATAATTATAACGTAACAACCATAACCCGTACGGCCGAAAAAATTGATACACGGGCTTCTCCCATATAAAATATACTTAGGAGACCCGGTATACGATAATACAACCGGTAGTTGTTGCGTCGCAGTCATGAGGGCGTTACGGTCGCCTATTTCCTAGGCCTAAGCCTAGCTATATTAGCTATAATTGCCACCTAAAAGAATTGAAAAAATTCCTGTACGTATATAAGCTTATGTTCGACACGTATATACAGTTTTATACTTATCGGCTTTGGTTTGGTTGCGTAATTATTTCTTTTTATTTAAATCTTTGCATTTTAAAAAGAAATAAAAAGAAGGTTGATAATTTTAGTAAGAGCGCCCAGAACGGACCCTCTTTTCGCATAACTCCAACTCAGGCCTCGCTAGCTCGTTACGGGGATTTGGGATTTAATTAGTTAATTTTTAGCGTGATACAACAGTACATAGAAACGAGCCAGCGAGGCCTAAGCTAGCTGAGGTAAGTCTCTATCTAGTTCTTCTATCCTAAATATAGCCAACCTGACCTCTATTAAGAGCCCGCATGTAACAATGTTAATATAATCATAATCTTTCGAAGATTATATCATAATTCCTTGTCGGAACTATATCGAAATTCGGTATTTAATTTCGTTCTTTAATTAAAATCTTTAAGTAATTAATTTTACGGATAATCTTTTTATTATCGTAAGCAAATACCCAACCTTTTATATTTTCGGCGCTATAAAGTTTTGTTTTTCTTTTATAATAACCTAAATTAGTTAATTATATCCGGTATAATATAGTTACCTTCTATTATTTCGTAATATATGCATACGGTAAATTAAAATATCTTAATTCGTATTTATAAGGTAATAAAGTTATTTTCGGTTTTTATTATTACGCTTAAAGCCTTTTTAAAAAGCCTTTACTAGCTTTTTCGAGTATTATTATCTTACGGCTTTTTTTCCAGGTAGCGCTCTCCTTTTAAATCATCCTTTAACGCCTTAAAACGTTCTCAATTTTATTAATTAAAACTTTATAATTACTTTAATTATCCTTTCTATCGGCGTAAGGTAACTTCGAATAAAAAGATTTACGTTTAAAAATCTTTTTTGCTAATATATTCTAATTCCTAATTTTTCCGTCCTTTTGTTCGTGCTTAAAATTAGTCATCGTATTACTTTATTCTTTTCGTTTTTCTTTCTAAATTTCATTCTTAATTTCTTATCGTTTATCTAAGTCGTCCGTAAAAGTTAATCGAAAATTCAGGTTATTAATTACTTTTAAAGATATCTTTATAACTATTTAATAAATCTATTCTTTTTCCGTTTTATAATTGCACTGTCTAAAATGGTATATAAAGTTTTCGTTAAAGCAGCTCTTTTTTCGGGCCAACTTGTTACTACCGTAATAACGTTAATAATGTCCTAAAAGGCGTATATCTTTAAGTATCTATACTATCGTTAATCCTTAAGATCCCTTCCGATTTGGTTTTAGAAATCGAATTCTTAATTATACATTCATATAAATCGTTTTTCTATATATTATTAGTTTTTCATATATCTAGGGCAATAAATACGCTTATAATAAATAACGTACAATTTCCTATATCGGTTTAATTATTCTAGTAATAAGGCCTTATCCCAGCCTTGATATTCCTTAATTCATACATTTAATTCCAATTATTCGTACCGCTATCGCCGTTTCTATTAAAAACGAGAAAATAACTTATCTTTTATAAATTCCTTCTATTTGTCGTATTTCCTTAACTATTAAATTATTTTAAACCTTATAATTAACCTTCGTTATTCTTAAAAAATCACTTAAAACAACTTTTTCGCTTTTTAAAGCCCTTACCGTACTTTTATAAGTAAATCGTAATCATTTTTAATCTTAATTATATTAATTAATTTATTACTAATATATAAATTATTTAAAAAAGGCTCTTAAAAATTAATATCTAGGTATTTTATCGTAACTTTTTAATTTCTTTATATTAATATGCCTTATATCTTATTTTATTATAATTATAACACTTAAGAATATAGGCGTTACGTTATTAAATTACTCCTAATTCCATAAATCCTAATATTATTTCGGAAGTTATAAGGTATACATCTTTCTTTTTTTGCTAATTATTCTTTAAATATCCGAGTTTAAAAGTATAATATCCTTTTCTTTTCATCCGACGTTTGTATTACTAGTTTTCGATTTTAATTACTCAATTAACATATTCGTCGAAAGTAAATAATCTCTTAAAACGGATTATCTTATTATTAATAATTTTCTTTAAGCCTTAGTAAAGAATATCTATTATAATTTTACTTTTAATATATTCGGTACGTAATAGAATTTATTTACATAATACGGCGCACATTAATATTAAGCCTTTTTAAATAAATTAAAATACATCTTAGCCGGCTTTTCGCTTTTTATTAAGTTCCCGTATATATCTTAAATCTTTTATTCGAAATATAAATAATACTCGAATAATCGGTTAATATCTTTCTTTTATCATCTTTAATTTTTTAAAAATAATCTTATAAAATAAGGTTAAATTTCTTTAAAAGATTTCCCTTAAAGCTTCCAGCAATAATAATAATCTTATTAACCTTATTAACTAAATTATTCCGACAAAAGTAAAGATAAAACTTAACGTAAGTTAAAAAAGGTTGCACGTTTCCGGTACCATCGAAAGGTTTTAAAGCCTTAATTTTTTACTTAGGTACCATAACAAGCTCAGCTTTAAGTTATTCGTTTGTTTCTTTTAGTTCTCGAACCTTTTAAGTTATAGTAATTATAATATCTTTTAATTCCTAAAAGGTAAGCTCCTGAAAGGTAGTTACGGGTTGTTTGCCGGTAAACATGTTATCGGAAATATTACTTAAAGTTTAACGGTATTATTAAGCACTGAATCTTACCTCCCCCATTTGCGGCTTGGAAATACCCAGCCTCCTCTCGCGAAACCCGCATATCCAAAGCAAGTCCAGTCTGTTAGCGATGGCTGATGCGGAACCTCAAGCAGGAGGCACTGACGACGAGTTCGAGCGGCTGCGGGCAGAAGACACTGTTGTATCGCTAAACCGACTTTGCACAACATGCGTGCGCTTCACAGAAACTAGCAAGCTCCTCCGGAAGTTCTCTCGCCAGGAGAAGATCAAACACCATGGGAAAGAAGTCCTGGAGCTCTGCTCGGCTGAACGACTTAAGACTGGGTACCTCGATGGCTGCCACCTGTGCACTCTGTTCTGGCGGAGGGCTGACGGCCAACACCTCCTCCGCAATGACCCAAAAGCAGACAGCCGTCAGCTCGAGGTATCATTGACGGCAACAGCGAGAGATGCTAGTGGACAGGGCGATCCCTTGAATCAACTGCCATTCATGTAGAGTATCCTCTTGCTCCACGATATCTGTCGATCACTAACCTCATTCAAGTGCTGCCACAGGGAGTCTCAACATCAGATTCATCAATCCAGACACGACGAGACCTCGGTCAGATCCACGGTCGATTGAAGCCTACCTTGAGACAAGTATATTCTGCTCTCTGTGAATTCCAAGGGATTTATCACGCTGACTGACTCTCCAGATCCATCTCTCAACCAAAATGTCCTGGGCAGGCTAGAGGAACCGATCTCCTCGAAATCTGATGTTAAACTCTGTCAGATAGTGGACTGGTACCATCAATGTACAGAAAGACACATGAAATGTACTGGTTTCTCGAGCATGGTGGCGCCATCTCAGCAACTGCCTTCGAGACTGCTCGACCTTGGAGACAACAAGCTTCGACTCGAGTGCGACGTCCAGAGTATTCTCGGTCTTCGCTATGCGACCCTCAGTCATGTATGGGGAAATGATCCAGCATCATATCTACAGCTGAAGGAAGCGACCTTAAAAGCTTTCAAGACCGAGGTGCCGTTCGATGCTATACCCGTGAAGTACAAAGATGCCATTCGGATCACAAGGGCTCTGCGGATCAGGTATCTTTGGATTGACTCGTTGTGTATCATCCAAGACTCACCGAATGACTGGAAGACCGAGGCGCTCAAAATGGCAGCTGTATATGGTTGCTCGGCGTGCAATATCTCGTACACGCACGCGCCATCAGAAGAGGCAGCGAAGAGATACCTGCGAGATCCTAGGGTCAATATCCCATGTAAGTTGACTGCTGCAAGTGCTCGCCCAAGCCGGCTCTCTGCTTTCAGGGTCGATCAGCTTTGGAGCAAACCCTTGCCTCCAGTCGCTGTTGTGGTGCAGCCCATCGCCGGCACAATCCATGGCAGCTGGTCGACAGAGGCTTACAGAAAAGTATGCTCTCTACTGTCCCGGGCTTGGGTCTTTCAGGAGCGGCTGCTGTGTCCTCGCACCGTCTCCTACGGTCACGATCGGCTCCTCTGGGACTGCTGCGAGACGTTCAACGATGAGTTCAGTGGGCCTATGCCATACGTGCCTCGCTCAAAGGCACAGATTTACTCGGCGTTCTCTGGACTGGCGCAGAATCAGACAGTCGCCGGTTCGCTCGGATACTTCAACGACCAGTGGAAGTCAATGGTCAATGACTACCGCAGCTGCAAGCTTACGTTCGAGAAGGATAGAGCCATTGCATTTGCAGGCATCGCACGTGCGGTCCAGTCACAGACAGGCATGACATATCTAGCTGGGATCTGGAAGGAGGCTGCGCATTTGGATCTGCTCTGGTGCGCTATGCCAAGGGGCCCAAAGAGTGGCCTGAGGCTACCAGGCCCGGGAAGGCAAGAACGTCCCAAGGCTCCATCCTGGTCGTGGTTCACTGTGCCCTGTCAGCTCAGTCCTGACTATGACGTTGTGGACTACGGCCTGTCTACGATAGCAGCCCCTCGCTCGAAAGAGACAGTGTACCACGCGAGTGTACTATCCTTTGGACACCCAAAGCTACCTGCTGAGCCCGAGGCGCTCTTCTACGACTTCGACGGCCTGGGGATTAGGCTTAGCACGTATAAGGTCCCAGCTGGGCTAAGATGGGAGAACGACGTCGTCCAGTTGATGCCACATGGGCAACCAATGCTACCCAAAAAGTTGGATATCTTTCCAAAGTACGATCCGAGAACGGCAATGAAGTGTAGCCTCGATGACCTGTCTCTCAGCGTTACCGAGGAGCTGCCAAAAAACGCAAGTATGATCCTGCTCGTATTCAAAGCGTACCACGAGAACAGAAAAGGGTCGAAATGGTACATGCTAAAATTTAAGGACCAGGTTCCTAAAGATAACGAGGAAGCATCAGATTGGTGGACAGAGTACCAGTTTTCCGGCCTAGTAATAGTGCCTGAGGAAGGCCCTCCCGGCGATGATGGCAGCTGGAAGCGTATAGGGGTATATATGTTTAGTGTGCAGAGCCCTGCCACTTTAGTAGAAGTAATACTGCCTTTCGATTTCGAATCGCGAGAACCTGATGAGATATGGTTGAAGTAGAAGCCTCAATCTCTACATTGCAGTCAAAGAAGGCAAGCAAACATAGTTGAATTTATGTGCGAGAAGTTCAGTCACCTTTGTAATCTCTTAACTCTCCTTCATTCTTGAACCCGGGCCAATCGAACGGGTTTGCACTCTTTGCAAAAATCCAGTGGGGTTTGCCGACTCTCTTCATGCATTATCGCGTCCAGTGATTGGACGAATGCTATTATGACCCGACCCAACAAGCTTGGGGCTCTCCCTCGGACGGTCGGAGACCTCAAGACCCACTGATAGCTAACAGTTGGTTGGGGATATTTAAGACCATTTGGTATCTGAGTACAACCCTGCCCCGCTTCCTATGTGGGGCCTACAGTAGTGGGCCTGCACCCCACACTTTTAACAAAGCTGGATCCCTGCTCGTACTTTCTGTCCACGTCAAATTTAGCGTGCAGTTATGTCATCATCCTTCATTGTCCTCTATCCCTCTAGACCACATTTCATAAGTGTTATCTATTAGCCAGACGTCAAAATCTGTAAACTTCCATGACTGAGGTTGTCCTGCATCTATAGCCTCTTACTCCATTCTCAAGGTCCTTGATGCTCGCTGTAGCTTACATTTGGAACATCAATATTCCTCGAGATATTTACGCGAACAACTGAAACGGTGCATTCCAAAATAGTACCCCGCCTCTGGGCAATCCTAGGGCAGATCCGACCACTCAACCCAAACTCAACTGTGAACCCACAACCATCGCGATCCATTACCATGGCCTGGCGCAGCTCCGGCACCTCGAACCAGTCCCTGGTTGAGAACCTCTGGCGCAACAAGCTCATCACGCAGCCCCTCGTCAAGGAGGCCTTCCTCAAGGTAGACCGCGCTCACTACGCGCCGCTGTCGCCCTACGAGGACAGCCCGCAGCCCATCGGTCACCACGCCACCATCAGCGCGCCCCACATGCACGCGAGCGCTGTCGAGTCACTACTGCCGTTCCTGCTGCCCAAGGTAGCAGACGAGCAGAGCGCCGAGGGCGTGCCGCGGGTCGTTGGACAGCCGGGCCGCCCCCGCCGCGTCCTCGACATCGGCAGCGGCAGCGGCTACCTGACGCACGTGCTCGCCGAGCTTGTGGGCGAGGACGGCGTCGTCGTCGGCCTCGAGCACATCAAGGAGCTGCGCGACATCGGCGAGGCCAACATGCGCAAGTCCGCCGAGGGCGCGCGGCTTCTCGACTCGGGCCGCGTGCGCTTCCGCGTTGGCGACGGCCGCAAGGGCTGGTCCGAGCCGCGCAGCGACAGCAAGCCCGGCGTCGGGGGCCCCGCTGACGCCAGCGCCGAGACCAAGGACGAACTTGGCGGTTGGGATGCGATCCACGTCGGTGCGGCGGCGGCCGAGCTCCACGAGGAACTCGTGCAGCAGCTACGCAGCCCAGGGCGCATGTTCATCCCCGTTGGCGACGAGGGGGGCTGGGACCAGTACATCTGGACCGTGGATAAGGACGAGAACGGCAAGATTGAGAAGAAGAAGCTCTACGGGGTCAGATACGTGCCGCTTACCGATGCTCCAAAGTGAGTAGATGGTTAGAGGTAGCTGAACTCATTATGATGGCGTTCGGAGTCTAGTATTAGTCTCGGTTGAGAGGTGGGCGGAACGGGGATCTGGGCGGAACTAAGGTAGGCCATGACGACTAGTTATTTTGAAGACGATTGCTAATCAGTTGTAGCTCGGGAGGGGCCACCTGGAAGGTGGTTGTGACAAATCTCGCATCGTTTAATCCTACGCTCGCTAAGAATGAGTTGTACGGCATAATGCTAAGAGTATCAATCTCTGGGAATTCTCGGTCCAGCTGGCAATTGCAATGCGGCGTACGCTGTGCCTACTAAGGGACCGCACCCCTGAAGCTGCCGAATGCTGAAATATTTCTATCCACGAGCGAAATACAGTCACTAGAATGATTCTGGCTATAAGCGTTCGTCATACACTATGGTGATATGCGACCCATGCCAAAGTAGTTCCGCGCACAGACCCAGATGGGTGGGCGTCAACAGAAGTGTTATATCGCTTCATGGACTCTCTTATTAACGAATAGGGGATTCCCATTCCTCAACCCAAGCGCCATTTCTGTTATATACGAACAAATACACTCGGGACCAGGGTTGAAGCACCCCCTTATGCGAAGTATGTATGATGACCCAGATATTCACTGAGAACGGAGTCTCCGATACCGCCGGCATTCTACGGCAATTGTGCAACTGCTGCCAAAATTAGGCCGGGCCCCAAGTTATCAGAGGATGTTGCTGGATAGTCGCGAACGCCGGTTCCGTCAGAGATAAAAGTGGCACGGCGTCGGGATCGGCGTCGGACCAGAGTGGATCCTCACACGCGGGCGATGCGGCCACACCTACCGTCTCTTGGCCGTGACGAGACGGTGATCGGAGTGATGTACACTAAAGGGTTACTCTGAATCCTAACCTATCCAAGTTTGATGCACTTGCACACCCTACCAGTAATAAACTAACCAGGTACCTGATACGGTTTAACCACATCCCGATGGCCAGCGAAGACGGCCTCTGCAACCTGTACGCGGTGCTGGCTACGAACCTATTCGTATTGATTGAGAAGAGTCTCGTCTTTACTGAATAAAGCCAATGCAGAGACGCAACTCAGCGCGTGCTCGTTTTTCGGGGTGCGACGCCGCAAGGACCAGAAATGCGGGGTTTTCGTCGCAGAAAATTTTTTCACACCGCGCCCGGCGGCACACACCGAAACCAAAACGACAATTACGAACGCGACGCTTAGAGGGAAACTGGATACGAAAACCACTCGACGTCACTCGGTATTCGATTTGACGACAGAGCACCCTCGGCTTTGACGGTTTCTAAGATTGCGGGTAATGCCAATGAGCTAGCCTTCGGCTCGTGTACGACGCTCTGCACGCGATATTTTCGACCCCGACGGGGTAGCAACAAAAAGCCGAATAATTAAAGCAGGTTAGTTACGGGAGTTTCGACGATTATGCCGGCGTGGTAATCGCCGATGATCCCGTAGCAAGATATGGTCGGCCTACCGAAAGCCTAGGTAACCTAGGTAGCCCGGCCGGAGACGGCGGTAGGCAACGGGAAGCTGGAATTCAGGATCGTGCCCGAGGAAAGGTAAGCCGTGGTGCGGTACGACGACCGATCGAAAAAATCGAAAAAGGAAATAAGGATTATGCGCTCCTTATTTGTACTAAGGTTATTTCGATAGAACCGGCCTGGGGATTTATCGTAAAAAGGTTATTTCGTATTAAGACCTGGAAACTTGGATGAAACAGTTCACATCGGGTAGGGTGTCGCCGACGAGTACTCGTCTCTTATTCGCACTGGGACTATTACGATAGGGGTTCTGGGGATTTCTTGTTAAAAGGAGGACTTAGCATTAGATCCTGGAAAAGAAGATAAAACAGGTCGCATTCGGGGTGTTAAGGGATAACATCGGATAGGGTGTCGCCAGCGGATAGGATGTATTTCCGGAGAAGGTCGAACCGTGGCTGGAAAGGACGGATACGCATATCGGTGGACCGAAAGACTGGAACGCAGTTGGGGTCTGCTTAAGGTGCAAACCTTCTTATTGCGTGGCGCTGCTTTGGGCGGTGGCGAGCCGGTAGACCAGATGTTCGCTAAGGGGCTGTCCATCCCCTGACTACAGGACCCTTATTAATGCTAGGGCGGGCGAGGGTGTTTGTTAACATGCGTGCACGCGTACGTATGCACCGAGGCCTGGGATTGCGGACTGATAGGAATAAGGAGGCCCAGACTATATCAACCCGGGACGCGTTATTAATACGTAAGACGTTATATATGATGAGGTCTACGCATAGACCAAGCAACGGCCCGTAAGTTGCAAGCCGTCAAGATACGGGCCAGACCCTGCCACCGGCCGTGGAACATGGATAATATCTTTCCTAACTCCGGTTAAATTTTTCAAATTTTTTGATATTAGTGGCCAGTCCAGGCCGATAATGAAAAAGCCGGTAACTGAGCTACATAATCCAAGATGCCAGGGGTATTATTTTAAGGGACGGTGCTAACGGGTAACCCGGTGCAACAACTATGGGGATAGGCTGGATCAGCACCCGGAAGGCGAATATACCCGGCCCCCTAAATATACGAACTACCGGGGCCCTTTTCCGGCGGGATACGAAAATTATGCAGCTGCCCCTAAACGGGTTAAAGGGTAACTAATACGGCTTACGAAAAATAAGCTCAAAAACGTCCGGAAAGCGGGGGTTAAAAAGTACAAAGAAAAAAATACTCGGTCGGAACCGGAACCGGCCCCGGAAAACGGAAAGTTATCTTAACCCTCGGCAAAAAGGCCTAATAAACCATAACCAAACTAGGCAACTAATAATAAAAAAAGGACCCGAAATAAAACGGCCTTTATAAAATCCAGGCTTACTTATACGCCCTTAAATACGGGCAGCTTAGAATTAAGGGCTACTACGGCATCCGGGATAACGGACCAGGAAGGCGACGTCGAAATGTCCATTATAATAACATCGGAAAATAACTTACCTCACCTTAAAATACGGAATATAACGATAACAAGCGCCAGTCAAAAATATAGCTTACGCATATACCCGGCCGCAAAAAATAAGATCTTAAGCATTAACTCCAACCATTCCGTATAACGTTTAAAAATAAATAAGGTAAAAGGCGTAATAAACGCCGTACGGATAATAACATACCCCTAAGGTTACGCGATTTACGCATAACCTGGTACAACATACGCAATATCTTAACGCCATATATCACCCTATTAAAACTTTATTAAATTCGGGGTATAAATATAATCCAAATTTAAAAGCTTTAAGCAAAAGGTAATACGAAAACGTAAAACCACCCGGAATTTAATTTATATACGCCGGTAAACAGCTAAATAAAAAATAAAAAACGGCCTAAAATAATAATTTACGTAAAAAAAAGGTACTACCTAACGGTATAACAACGACGGCCGGTTTATTTACGGGACTTATTATAATTAAATATAAATAGGTTTTTTATGTTTAACGCATATCACAAGTTACGTACGGACGATATAATCGATTACGTTACCAACCTGGCGTTACCGAATAATTATCTAATAAAAGGTAATTAAAACGTATAATATTTATATTTCGAACTAAGGATTAAAGGAAGGAATAAAGGTAAAAATATCGTATATTAACTTATTACCAACAGGATAATTTATATAGGTTTATTAAGCAAATTTACCTATCGGACGGGATACGTACTACATCTGGTTTTTTTTAATATCCCTTACGCAAAAACCGTAATTTACGACAATCTTAATTCCGGCTTAAATTATTTTACTTTATTAACGACTATCTTAAAAAAAGGTAAAAGAAAATAGGAATAATACCGATTACGGGTTTCGGAACTGGACTTAAAAAAGTTCGCAAACCTGGTTATAACGGATACAACCTTACTACCGGATACAGAACCGGTAGCCTTACCGGAAAAGCTGGATTTTCGAATTTAAGCGGTTACTTTAATTTTTTAATTAGCGATAAAAGTAATAAGCAAACCGGCAAAAAACCGGAATCGTAAAGCGCCGTAATAAACGGAAAAATATCAAAAGGCTTACCGCGCATATAAAAATTCGGAAACGCATAAATAACGTACAGATTAAAGTTATACGGATAAATATCGGCGTTTTCTATTAATAATCCGTAAGGCCAAAAAAAATTATTAACAGAACGTTATTAAAGCGGTTATTACGGACGATAAGCTTTATAAAATTATTAATTAACATAAATTCGGGTTCCGATTAAAATCCCCACCTTTACGGATAGGAAATAAAATAATAAAAAATAATTTAAATAAAATAAAAACTTTACGGATAAAAATCCTAAAACGTTTTTTAGCAAACGATAACCTAAACTTTAATCCCTTAAAAAATATAAATTAACGAAATAATTGGCTTCCTTAAGATAATACGGCAATATTAAAAAAAATCGAAGCTTATATTATAAGGATATTTAACACCTTTTCCGGAACGGACGGCATTACGGTTAAGCTGCTAAAAACTAACTAAAATACGGTTAAATAATATATTAAAGATATCTTTAAAAACGCTTTACGGCTTACGTACTTCCCGATAACCTAACGGAACGCAAAAATATCGATAATACCTAAAGCAGGGAAAAAAAACAAAAACTTATTAAGGTTTTAACAATTAATTACCCTTTTCTCCTATCTCGGCAAAAGATTAAAAAGGCTGGTAACAAAAAGGCTAACGTAAATAACCTTAATAAATAACATTCTTAACCTACAATACGGCGGGACGCTACCTAAACGTTCGGCGATAAATCTGGTAACCTCCTTTATATACGATGCAAAATAAATACTAACTAACAAACGAAAGGTTTCCATAGTTATAATAAACGTATAAGGAACGTTCGACGCCCTACTAAAAAAACGCCTACTAAAAAAAATAAGGCGATAAGGCTAACCGTTATCGGTACTCCGCTTTACGGACTCCTTTTTATCGAATAAGCAGGTACGGATACAGCTAAAGTTAAAAACTACGGGATATAACCGGGTCCGGTATGGTACGCCGTAAGATTCCTTACTTTCCCCGATCCTTTATATACTTTATTTCGTAAAATTGCTATAATAAAACCGGAACTTAAAATTCGGTTATACAAACGACTTATATTTATATAAAACGTCTAAATTACTTAACAAAAACGTTAAACTTTTAGCCCGGAATATATAATAAATACTATAATAAAATAAAAAAACCCGGGTTTATTTTACTTCCGAAAAGTACAAACTATTACATATTACCAAAATACGAAAAATATATAATTTACCGGTAATAATTAACGACAATTTTACGATTCGCCCGGTAAAAAAGCCGGAAGGTAACGGCAAAATGCCGGTACTTAAATAATTCGGGATCTAGTTTAACAAAAAACTTATATTTAAATAATACGTTTCCGAAAAAACCGGTAAAGCGATATAGCTTATATAACATATTCGGCACCTAACTAATACGAAATACGGCCCGCCGGCATCCGGCTTACAAAAAGCCGTAATTATGTACGTCATTCTTACGGCGTTTTACGGTACGGAAATATGATATAAAAAACGTACCAAGCCTTTAAAAGGTAAAGCATAATTAGGAAAAAACGAAATTAACGCTAAAATAAGCTAACACGTTAAAAAAATTTAACGGGTTTTTACCTTAACGGCTAAAATTACCTTACCGGTTTAAAAAACGACGTTAACGTATATACTTTACTAAAATTCGGGATTACCGACAACCCAAATAACTTTAAACCTTACATTATAAAAATTTTCCTATAAATTACGTACGGTAAATAAAAAATATCTTTTAATTAAAAAAATCGAACTAATTAAAATCGTTAAAAAGCTTAGAATAAAAGGCTTTTAAAACTTTAAAACTAAGGTACAGGTAACGATAAAAATGTTACCACTAATATAACGACCTTTCTTAATACCTTCTAAATATCCACCTGGTTTAAGGAAGGATTTTATATAAAAATTTACTAAAAAAAAAACTACCAAAGCTTTCGAAATTTGGTATACGGCTTTACCGCCGGATAACGTTATCGTTTTTTCGGATAATTTACAAAATAAAACGGAAATCCGTTATAACTTTACGGTTTACCAAAATAAACGACTTCTTAATACGGAACGCGAACGTTTTAACCTATACTTTATTATTTTCGATACGAAAGTAATAAAATTTTTAAAAAAAAATTAAAATATGTCGTTACGGAATTACCGAAAATTAATCGGAAGCAAATATAGGTTTGCTTAAATAATACGAGAACGATTTAAAAAGTTAAGGCAAATACTATTATATTCTCCTAATAAGCTTACTTAAAGTTTTAAATAATAGCAGATACGCATAACGTCCGGGTACGTTAATACCTAGGATATTATGGCGTAAAAGGAAATAAACTAACCGATAAGCTAATAAAGGCGGGCTTAAAATAAAGGGACGTCGATAGTAATTATATAACCACGGCCTACGGGATCAAATCCAAAACGAAATTACGAAACAAAACGTAGCGAAAAATATGGTAAAAAGTAACTTTTATTAAACTTTTATAACGTTATAAAGATTAAAATTTAAAATATTATTTATGTTATCCCGATAAGCTGAAATACTTAACGAAACCGGCCTTATATTATTATTTAACGTTCTATATAAAGTACGGAAATTTTGCTTAATATTACCGAAAGTTCAAATACGAAAATGCCGAACTATATTGTACTTACGGTAAGCTTAAAGTATTTAAATACCTGGTTTATTATAAAAAAACGGACGCCTTTTTTAAAAATTAGCCATTTAAACCGAAAAAACGTCCTTAAAAGCTTAAGGAAAAAACCCGTTACTTAACGGAACTTATAAGTAACTTAGTTATTTTTAAAAATTATATCGGGGTTATAAGGTTTTATGAAAACATTTATATACGGAATACGGAAACGATTATTTTATAATGTTAAAAGTTACCTAAAGCTTTAAGGATTATATTTATTTACCCTTTTTTTTATTTTTAAATAGGGAGTTAAGGAATTTAAGAAGCCGTATTTAAAAGGATTAAGGAATTAAAAAAAGGGGTTTTAATTACATATATTAATACGTTTAAACGCGTGGTCCGTGGCGTACAGCCGACGATTTGGCATAGTTACCATGGCTACGACCTGGGCTTAGGTCCCAAAAACCCGCACCATAAAGGCGAGAAAGGCTGGGTACTGCCCTCGCACGGAAAAGGGAGGATACAGCTTAATTCGCTGGAAACGGCGACGCGTCTACGGACAAGAACTGCTAAATAGGTCTACATTTGTAGATAAGTAAGTTAGTTAGATAGCTTCACCTAGCTTAGCACGCCTATATGCCCTAGGGGAGGCTCTGGGATAAGCCGTTACGCAGCTTTCCTCTGGCGTTAAATACTACAAACAAACAAACAAACAAACAAACCACATCCCGATCACAAGGATCGCCTCCTATGTGTTTTCAGTACGCTATTTCCAACTTTCAAATTCATAATAGAGAAACTTTTTCATAGTAGGTGATGGATATAATCTGTTGTTTAAACGGCATGTCCTTCTAATGGCTATGTTACGATAACGCAAAGTCTCCGAGATGGTATACTTCTCGAACGCTGCCGCGGTTTCATGATGCCCGCGCCGACTTCAACTAAGCATCGTTTAGAGTCTAATTAGTCTACAGCATGCTCAAACATCTCTGACTCTTTTCTCTCATATCTTCGTCATACAAGCAATGAATCTACGCCTTGTTATCATTCCCCTGTTCCCCGGCCTGGTGCTCGCTCAGCCCGGCTGTATCCCCGAGGGCCAGGCATGCGATGCCTTGAATCACAACTGCTGTGACGAGCATCGAATGCATCAGCGAATGGCGATCCTGCCACTTACCGGGGGCAAGGGCCCCTCGGGTCGGGTACGAACGGGCCGTCTAGTGAACCAGTATCCTAGAAGCAGACAGACAAGTCAAGACGGGTTAGGGCGCTTCCATGCGGCGGTCTCGATGCTCCTGGACGAGAGACTGGCCCTCGACTCCGTCGGCCTTCTTTATTCCATTTTATATTCTTCTTGGAAGAGATCAGGCTTTCCTCCCGACTTAGAGGGTTGGATCGTGGGTGCGAACTCGTGTATAGGCTTCGAGCAATCCATATATAAAGGACCCCAAAGTTCTTTGTTCTTCATATCCAGGCGGAGCCGAACTGGGATATGGAGGCGACATGTGGTTCCACAATGAGATACACTTATTAGCCCAAATACATTCCAGTTTTTAATTCACCCTTTATAGAAACGACGCTCTATGTACATTTGAGCGCCGTCGCCCAGTCTGCTATTGGGGGCAAGCCGTAGCGGCATCGCATGGTCTGATCTACTCGTTGAAGAGGACATAGTTGGGCCCGTTGCCCTCGCCCTCCCCGACGGTGGCCCAGGCCACGATCCTGCCCAGCTTGCCGGTCCAGACGTTGCGCTCGATGACGACGACGCGGTTGTCGTCCTGCAGGGCCGAGGCGACGAGGGTGCCGGCCTTGTTGAGCGAGAAGCCGCGCGGGTTCCGGCCGCCGGCCGGCGCCTCCTGCACGAGCCCGAGCTCGCCGCTCCTCTGATCGATCTTGAGCGACACGATGGGGTCCGACGGCAGCCTCGTGCTGTTCGCCTTGTCGAAGTTCGGGATCGTGAGGGAGTTCTCGAAGCGCGACGAGACGAGGACGAAGCGCTGGTCGGGCTGTACACGTCGCGTCAGGTCAGACATCGTTGAAGACAGATGGTTGCGTAGGTGGATAGGTAACTTACCGAGACCTCGATCTCGGCGGCGCTGGTGCCTTCCGGCACGCTGCCGCCGGCGCCGTGGGAGCTGACTTCGAAGATCTGGACGAACTCCGGCGCCGACTCGGCACTGTACGTGACACGGTACCCGGTGATGGTGTTGGACAGCTCGTTGAGCGTGTAGAAGAAGGTGTTCTTGCCGGCGACGGCGAAGGCGCCGTGGCGGGGGCCCGAGCCGGGAACGGCCTTGATGGGCTCCAGCTCCGTCCACTCGATCGAGTCGGGCTCAACCGCGTAGAGGCGGACGAGGTCCGCGCCCAGGTCTGGCGCCAGGATGAACTTGCCCGTGGGGTCGAGGACGGCGTCGTGGAGGTGCGGCGCGGACTGGCGGTCGGGTACGGGGCCCGGCTCGGCGAGGGTGTAGGTCTCGTTCTGCGCGAGGGCCAGCTCCGTTACGTCTCCCACGGAGAACGTGCTGAATGTGGAGGTATCGCTGAAGCGGAGGTTAGCAGATGAGAGTCAGGGATCTCCGCTTATTGGGCATTGTCCTTTCGATGATGGTGCGAACTCCAATATACTTCCGAAGCATCCGTGCCAAGACATGGGGTCGACGGATGAAGAAGACCACTTACTAATGCGCGACAGCCAATCCACTCTTGTCAGGGCCGTACAGGGTAGAGCTGACGGGACTCTTGAGGACGGGCAGGATGTCCAGGGTTTCCAGAGTCCCATCCGCCAGCGTCTTGTAGGAGGTTATGGAGGATTCGCCGCCCCATCCCTCGTTGAGGCAGTAGAGGACCGACTCGCCCTTGTTCAGGGTCAGCCAGGCGGGCTCCGAGCCGCAATCCGTGTACTTCGCCACGGTCTTGAGCTCGCGGCCCTTGAGGTTCAGCGACGTGACCGTGTGGTCGTTGTACGAGGTCGCCCAGAGCAGGACGGCCGACGATGGCGTCGCCAGGAGCAGGGACAGGAGTCCAGCTGAGAGGGTGTCTCGCAGCATGTTGTCGGCAGCAGCTTTCGCGGGTCAGTGGAGAGACGGCGGTGGGTGGGAAAGAGTGTCAGGGGACCCGGGAAGTTGGTAGAATCGAGGAAGAGGGCGTCTTAATACTACCTTGTCTTGGGACTACTTACTAGGGTCCACTACTAATATGTAAACTCAATAGAGCCGAGGCTCGAGCCGAGAATACTAAGACGGTTCAGATCGACACGATCTGTTGCGTAGCCACTGCACCAAAAGACTGTATTGGTAAGTGCGCGATTATTGCGCTACTTATCTGACACGATCAAATACACATACCACGAAGCAGTACAAAGTCTGCTTACTAAATAATGTGCTAGCCGATGCTTAGGACGTTTTGTTTTCCCCTTTCGTTAGTCCATGACGCGTTTTCGGCTTTCACGTCTCACGTGTTAGGAAGCCAGGGACCAGGGGCTGTTTATAGTCCGGAGGGTTGCGGCCCGCCGGCTTTAGCTTCCACATCCTGGGTTCCCTAATGGGGGATCTTGGCAATAGCCGCCGGCGTTGAATGGTCGAGTTTTGTCCGTGACGAGGCGCTCAAGCTCCACCAAAGATCCTACCGGTTACATTGATCAGATAGCCGCAACCGAATCGCATGGCTAAGCCATGCGGGCCATCACCCGAACGCCTTTGTTCCTGCATTTGTAAGGTATCTTAGCCCCCGTATTGTCCCCGCTGGCCCCAAGACCCCATTAGGGGGAAATGATCGTCAGCACTAGGGGAAAGAAGATTCCCGCAGGCTTGCGTCAAAACACCAATCCGATCGTTTACCAAGCTATGTAGGTTCGTTCGCCCATTACGAAGGATCACCTGCACTTGAACACATAGTAAGCATCTATTTAATCGAGTGTGGTCGATAATGCGACAAGGCCATGCCTGGACAAGGAACTTTGCATGAGTAAGGTGCTCATGCCATAAGGCGGCATTATATAAGAAAGTGACTGGCAATCCCGTAAAATACTGGCTCATTCTTATCTGAACGGTATCCAAACGGCTTTGCTTTCTTCACATCCGCTTGAGAGATGCTGGCCTCGATCCTGGTCAAAGAAAAGTGTAATACGACGTGTCCTCTCATCTGGCCCCGGCTGACAGGGTTTGGACATGTCCCTCTCTGGAATTCGTCACCTGCCGGGCTTCATTCATCAGTGCGAGACCTCTATTACCCATGACTAACAATGCGTCTAAACATGAGAAGCTTGACGGTCTATCACCCTTCATCGGACAGTAAAGCAGAATAGCAGCTTGGTAGCAGATTATGGGTGTCCCTTACGAGAAGTACTTAACAATCAACAAGTTTCGTCAGGTGCCGTCTTGGAGGTATCACCCAACAAGAAATTGGCCATCTTCGCCCCCCTTGAGACGGATCGTCCGGCCAGCCCTCGCGCCAGTAGGCTTACCCTCGTCAACTGCGAACTGGCCATTTACCAGCACCGTCCTAACCCCCTTCGCAGGCTGCTTCGGATCGGCAAAAGTCGCAGCATCGCGAATAGCCTCGGCATCGAACAGCACTAGATCCGCTTTGTACCCTTCCCTCACAAGCCCACGGTCCCTGAGCCGTATGATGGCCGCGGCGCGACCCGTCAGGTGGCTCACGGCCTCCTCGAGCCCACCTTCGAAAATGGTCTCGGGCTCGACGTCCTCGAACGTAGGCGTGGCAGAAGTTTGGAGGTCGTAAATCCGACGCGACTTGCCGTGCGAGAGGTCCCGGTGGTAGTGTCCCAGGTACCGGGGGAACGTGCCCCAGCCGCGGGGATGGGGCTTCGTGGATGTCAGGATGCCGTCGGAGCCGCCGGTGTGCCGGGGGTGTCGCATGATCTTGCGGACATTGCCCTCGTGGCCCGCGTGCTGCAGCATGGTGGTGCCGAAGTCGTCGGCCTTCAGCAGGTCGACGAAGGCGTCGAAGGGGTCCCTGTTGCCCTGCTCGCGCGCGATCTGGCCCAGCGTCTTGCCCACGCAGGAGTCCGCCAGCCCAGGGTTCCGTACCCCGCTGATCTCGATGATGTCCCAGTCGAGCGTGCAGCCGTGGCAGCCGTCGGTGCCCTCGACGAGCGCCTGGTGCCGGATGCGCCCGAGCTGCGCGGTGTCGTCCAGGATCTCCAGTATGTTGTCTGCCGAGGACACCCAGCTGGGCAGCAGCGACGCGAGCGTCGTCGACCCTGGCAGATACGGGTACGTGTCGAGCGTGATGTCGAGGCCCTCGGCGATGGCGCCGTCGACCACGGCGAGGAACTCGTCGGCGCGCCCGACGTTCTCGGCGAAATTCAGCGTCGCGTGCGTCAGGTGAAGGCGCACGCCCGTGCTGCGCGCGAGCTGGATCATCTCCGCGTATGCCTGCATCGCGCCCTTGCCGTACGAGCGGTGGTGCGGCGCGAAGTAACCCCCGTACTGCTTCACCACCTGGCACAGCTGCGCCAGCTCCGCGTCGTCGGCGAACATGCCGGGCACGTAGGTGAGTCCGGACGACATGCCCACGGCGCCCTGCTTGAAAGCGGTATGCAGAATCTCCTTCATCCGGTCGATCTCGGCCTGCGTCGCGGGACTCGAATCCCACCCCTTCACCAAGATGCGCAGGTTCCCCTGCGGAACGAGATACGCCGCATTAGTTGCAATTTTCGATCCGTCGAGAACATTCAGATATTCTTCCACGCTTCTCCACCTGTCGAAGAAATCCGGTGGGTCCTCGGGATTGCCGTTCCAACCGGCGATCTGTTTCCTGATACGAGCCAGCGATTCGTCCGTCACGGGACTATAGGATATGCCGTCTTGGCCGATGACTTCTGTCGTGACCCCTTGGGTGATCTTTGCCAGATGTTCTGGCGTGTGCAGTAAGGAGAGATCCGAGTGGGCGTGCATGTCGATGAAGCCCGGGCTCAATGTCCATCGTCCGTCCTCGCAATCCACGATGCGGACCCCCTGCTGGCGTGCACTCTCGGTCTCTGTCCCCTTCGGATCCACATGGATTGATCGGATGTAGCCATCCCCAACCAATATATCTGCTTTGTATTTGGGTGTTTCCCCGCTCCCATCCACGACGGTGGCGCCGACGAAGAGGATATGGTCCTTTTGATAATTCGTCATCGTGTGACTTCAGTAATTCTCTCTAACCGTCCGTTCATGCCTCTCCCACACCCGGCCGACGCACAGCGGGTGGTGCATCCTTATCATTCCTTGTAACGTATCCCTTTCCCCGCAACCGAGAGATTTTCAAAAGCCGATCATCGGCCGCCTCGGAGTAGAGGTGGACCCTTTCCCAGTTCGCACCTGCCCAGCCCAGCCCAGCCTACAGTGGGGGTCGGGATGTAGCTGCGCGGGGTCATTGGGGCATTGGACTCCAAAATAGATGCAGAGTAAGCCGAGTGGATAAGGGGTAGTTGAACCATGGCATTTGGCAGCACGACGTCGGTGTTGCGTCTCCCCGAGGCGTCATTCAGTAAACTCAAATCGAAACCACATGACTATAACCCCAATGAAGAGAGACCCACTTTCATAGCCGGTCACAGGTACTCGAGGCTGGTCCCTAACGATTGCCAAGTGGTGTTCCCAGTGTAGGTACGACTTCGGTTGAGAGATTACTATCAAGAGTCTTTCACCGAGACAAGATGGTGCGAAGAAGGGTTGGAGGTGTCACACAAGCTCCAGGACGCGTACGAAGGCTGCTCAAAATCAGAAGGAAAGGGGTTCCCATTGGTTGAGAAGGAGGATCTGAGATGTGAAGGGAGTCAGGGAGCAACTGAGAACGAGGAATATTAGAACAAAATAGCCGATATCCACCATATCGGGATCGTGTTGGTTCAACATCGGTATGCGATGTTACGCGACCCACAACCCTTGCGAGGGAGAGAGATATACCTTTCCATAGTCATGATTCTTATGAAAAGTTGATCACGGTCGCAGGAATTGGTACACGGCCGGAGCTGCGGCAATAGGGGTGGACTATTTTATATCTGTAGGAGGGAGCGAGTAGAGGAACTACGGAACTCTCATCATGTCAGCGGTTGACAAAGAAGGTTTTCTCGATCTCAATAACGAAGGCTTTAATACAGTTGAGCAGGAAGGCCTTACCAGGTCTCGTCATGCAATAGTAGAACAAGTCGTTTTATTTCGTAACGGGGCGGCATAATAATGACGTCAATCGCGTGAAAATCTATTCCAACTCATCAACCGTCGTAGCTCCGTACACCGCCTCATCACCAAACAACGCCCGCACATCCCTCGCATGCTGCGCGGCCAACCTCTCGGGCCTGAGGTCCTCGAACGCCATGCTCCAGACGCGCCTCGCCTCGTCGTCCGAGGTGTCGATGGCGCTCACGCGACCCACGTGCTGCGCCAGCATCGGGTAGGCGCTGATGCGCGCGAACCCGCGGTCCCAGGCGAACTTCTTGGGGAGCATGTCGCTGCGGCCGGGGGCCGAGCGCCGCGTGGCGGCGTCCAGCATGTGTTCCGCCAGCGCGCCCGCGTGCTCCCGGTTGTACACGAGCGCCTGGTTGCAGCAGCCGAACCACTCCTCGCGCACGCCCGGTGGCGAGCCCACGACCGACGCCTTGCCCGAGGCGAAGAAGAGCCACACGAAGACGGGCACCGCGACGCCGCAGATCACGAGCAGCGTCCACCCGTCCATCTGCCGCGCCATGTGGCGGGGCAGCCGCCCGCGCGCTAGCAGGAGGACCAGTAGGAGGGGGATGGCTATCGCGGCCGAGATGATGTGGGCGTTGTTGCTTCGGAACCCGGTCCCACCCGACCAGCCGGAACTGCGTTCCTGGTTGAACAGCCGTAGGTAGAGCCAGGTGTTGGGCCTCCCCGGCTCTATCTCGCCCTTCGCGGGGTCTCGGCGTTGCAGATCCCTCATCATCTCCTCGACCGTGCGCAGATTCACCAGCGTCCTCGCGGCCCAGCCGTCGGCGAGCAGGATGTCGCCCTCGAAGAGCGCGATGTACGGCGCCTCGGTCGTCCGCACGCATCGGTCCATTGCGTAGGCGTAGTCGTGCACCGTCTTCCTCTCGAGCTTATGTTTGCTACCCCGGTCCTCCGCCCAGCTCGCCAAAGTCTCGATCTTGCGGTCCCTGTCGCGCGCCGGGAGCGTCGAGTTATACGTGAAGACCTCGTCGGCGAGGCCGGCGGCGCTGAGACGCGCGAAGCTCGCATGCTGGGCCTCGGCGTCCGGCACGTCGGCGAAGAATAATTTGAGGTGGACCGCCCGCCTCTCGGCGCGCGTCATGTTCGCCAAGAACGACCCCACGGCGCTGTCGATGTACTGCCGCCCGTGCATCTGTCTCCCCACCGTGATGAACGCGGCGCATATCCGTGGCGGGGGCCCGTCGCCGGCATTTCCGAGTTTCGACGGTGCGAAGCTCGGGTCGGCCGTCGCCGCGTCGAGGAACTCGTCGGCCTCGGCCTTGCGCGTCGCTGAGTAGAACTGGTCGAAGCCGTGGCGCGGCGAGAAGAATATCGACAGGGGGTCGCGGTAGAAGTAGAGCGAGCCGTAGACGGCGTACAGGGTGAGGATGCCGAGGAGCAGGAGCAGGGCGCGGACGCCGGGCTGGCCGAGTGCGGTGCTCGCGAGGGTGCGCGGGCGATGGACCATTTATTCTGGGGTGCGTTGTAAGATCTGCAAAGATATATATGATGGTAGTCAAGGATCATGCCAAGTGGCATGCGCATTGCCGTCGGGTAGGGTCCGATGACGCATGCGCAGGCGGCCTTGCAAACATGTTCACTGCCTTGTATGATCCAGCATGACGTCTGGGCGAGTATTGTAGTTGGTCAACTCTAGGAAGAGAGAGGTAAGATACTGCAAAGTACGTGATGGTGATTTATTTGAGATTGCTTGTGGTCGGGTTGCTTTAGGCAGGTAAGCCGCAGTTCGGTGATTGCGCTAGGCAGCCGAATAACAGTTGGCATACGCTAAAATGCATATAAATATCCCAAAAGGTGATGTTTTCTTAAACTGCTATTTTTAAGTTTTGTACGTTATAAAAACTCTTAAAACTAACTAAGTTCACTTAAATTTTTGTGATGCCTCGCTCCATATAACAGTAGCCAAGGGGCTCTGTTGATCCCCTATGACGCTGATAATACCTTTCCAACGCTCAGGTCTAAGACTTCTGATTGGTAACAGCGAAGCACGGGTAATTCGTCTTCGTACTTATGATACCCTGACGCCACACACTGAAGCGTTTTTGTTCTGGAGAAGTGGATTTATCTAGTTGACCTCTAAGAGGTCCTAGCTAGGAGAAGAGACGGTAGTGATGACGTCTCCTTATATACGCCGAAATGCGGCTATAGCCGTGAGAAAAGGTCACTTGAGATAGCCTGCGCGGCTCCGTATGGGTGGCTGATCTGTTGAGCTGAGACCCAGCTATTGAGCCTTAGTTTCAATAGAAGTTCAGCTTCGTCGACGGGCCTAGTTCTAAGGCAGCGCGCCGTTTCGGGCTCTGCTCAGCTCTGTATGTAGAGGCTTTTCTTGCATGTACGGTGCATCTCACAGAAGCCATCAAAGGTGCCTCGGTAAGTGTGAAGGACGGCTGATCTTTAGCCAGCTAACATCGGTTCAGGACGACATTCCTTTGTTCTTTTCTGTTTTCCTTTATAATCCCAGCATATACGGCTTCCGATGTGGTAGCATTGGACCCGGGGGGAGTCATTTCGCTCAATAATCATCTCAGCCATAAGCTACCAGCCACAAGTCTCTTGGGGACAAAAGATAGCCATCAGATTCAAGCGCTTGTGGAAGCGGCAGCTGAAAAGGTAAGCTGTCTCCTCCCAGACAAGGAAGTGGCTGCAGCATCTCTGCCGAGACACCGACTCTCTGTTATTAGGACAGCACGAATTAAAAGCTTCATCTCTCGGTACGCGCTTGCGGAGAAAAGTGCTGTTCCCGTCCATACCCCACCTCTATTGTAGACTCGTGCTTCTTTAACATTATAGAAATGGACGTCCTAGCAGGTGGGAGGCTGAACGTGAACGGACCCCCTATAATAAAAGGGGCCAGAAGAGTGGACCAGGCTTGTTATGAGCGTTATTAATAAACTAGCTTAGTTCAGATCATTCATCCTTATGACTGGGGAGCGCATTCTTCATAAGGCGATAACCAAGATCAGAAGTTTGTACGGAAACTGAGCTCATTTTGGGCAAGTGTTGTCGCACATAAATAGATGTTCCTTTTATATTCACCTCACTGGTGCGTCCGTATACCCGTAGTCGGCAGAGGCGTTCAGACCTGAAATCTGTTTACCTAACTTGCTGGGATATCTGTCTTTTGGGGGTAGAGTTGAACGCAGACATCGAATCGTGTTTATGTATTCTAGATGACTTATTGAGTCCCGCCACTTCTTCCCACCAATGTCTCTCCGGCTACGTTTTTCTTCAATTTCACCTTTCTAGTGGCGAGCAGCACCCCTATAGGTCCTTATTCCCCTGGTCCAGAGTCAGCCTCTCGGTAGCCGAGGCCACGGGCTCGACCTTACGCTCATAGTTCGGTTGAGACGTCGTGTTAGTACGGCTGATGAGTTTCAGGTGTAGCTTGTCCCGAGAGCGCTGACAGCAGATTACCCTACTGATATAGGCAGTTCTTTCCGTGCGCAAAGTTTGAGAGTCTGCTCCGAAGGTAGTGCGGACTAGTTGCTTATCATTGCCTTGAGCCATTCAGACCCTGCAATACGCGCGACGCAATATTGCATCCCCCAAGTCGTTCGGAGCCGGCTTAGAGCGTGAAAGGGAAGCTAATCATCTTAAAGAGCCACTTGCGCCCTACTGAAGAAAGAATATCTAAGGCGATGAAATAGAGGATGGTATTTTGGTTCCGAGAAAGGGGTGTTAAGGAAGATAAAGCCTATGAGAGTCGCAGAACGCCACTGGAGAGGGCTCCCAACAATGAATCACTGTCATTGATGCCTCCCAACGTCTCTCATTGAATATGTTGCTAGAGGGAATAATCGTCTTTCGTCAGCTTGGAGGTAGTACTGTTATCCCTGACGCCAGCATAGTCTATCTAGTCACCACTATCTATTAGCCGCCTCCTTCCCTACTATATAGGTTAACGGCTCTGAACGGCTTCTTGAGCATTGACATAGACATCATCGAACATGATTACGAGATATAATATCAACTTAACCCCATAGAGATAGCGACAAGCCATCATCCTCTCTTCTGATCAAGTTGAATATGTACGGGGTACGGGTCAGCAGGACCAAATCTTCAATCAGGGGTATGTCAAGCACCCGTCTCATGCTCTTCCTTTCTCCTGAACCGACATCAGATTTAACATCACATCATACATTGTATTCGACACAGACCAACTGTAGGAATCTCTGAGCTGTCAAACTTGCTCCCGTAACAAGCATAATTCGCCGTCACGAGTACCGTCATGATAGGCCCTGTCTGATAATGTGCGTTCGTAGCTGTGTACGATTTCCGTAAGTACCCCCAAGTAGCATTAGCGGTGCCCGCAGCTTGAAGGGATGAGTAGCCAGAAGCGAACGTTAGTAACCACCACGTGGTTTTCACAGCCTCCATCCGCGGTGCCAAAAATAGCATCAACGCTGATCATGAAAAACGTCTTATCAGCCTTTGACACGAGGCGATATGCAAGGACGAACTAGCAGCAGGAATGTAGTAGCGATCTGCAGAGTTGCTGTTTTCGGGACACCAATGCCTATCGATTAGCTCCTTATTTGACGGAAGATGTATGATGGAATTTCTTGGCGGAACTAGAAACTCAGGGTCCGCTGCTTCACCCGCCCATGAGGGGTTACATTGCCAGCGGGAAGGATCGTCGGGGGGCGGGGTGGCAGTGCACCCCAGGGAATATTGGGGACCGCCCTACGGAGCGTAGCATGGATTTTAATATGCAGAACATTGCCTATATGGAACTGCAATGCCGTAGCGAGGAATGTTCCATTAAACCGTACGAACACGAGGTTCCGAGCATCGCGTACCGTCCCACGAAGGGAAACTTCCGTGGGACGGTTAATCTTGTGGAGGGCAAAAGGCCCCCCGGTGACGATGGGGACACGCGGTGTCGGTTGTACGGGACCGGTGGTGATGGAGACACATGATAGAACACGTGATGCGATGCGACACATCTCAATCCATCGGTCCCAGCCGTTCGGGATACGATCGCGCGAGATGACTCGCCGTGCCGCCCACCTCGCCGGGTACCGACCAGATGGATTCGGTCGAAGTTGTTACGGAAAGACCTGTTCGACAAGGCCATCTAATCGACGGAGGGTGGGCGTGGAATAGGGGTGCTGGAAGCACCGTCGAAGGTGTTCACCGGTACAACTTGCAGCGAGTGTGTAAGAGGCTCTGCATATACTGTAGCTACTTGAGAGCTCCGACCAGACTTATTCATCGAACCCAGCCCTGTGTCGATCGTTTGCGGTACGTGATGTGCGCCACTATTTCGCCTAACGACATCGGCAAAGACGAGAAGGCACGGCGCATGTGGGCCGAGCGGGAACATTTATTCCATACGGGAGGGGAGCGGGGAGCGAGACACACACACAGAGGAATGATTTCATGATCGACTAGATGTTCGCCGTTCTCGGCAGGCGAGCCCGCCAATACTTGCTGAAATGCGACGGGACACCGAAAGGATGGCCCGATACATGCATATATCAGCCACGCCGTTCCGACAGCAACTGGGGTTTGACAGGCGAGTTGGCAGCCCCCAAACCCTTCGAATGGACAGTAGTATCCCAGAGTTTTGACGCCACAGGGTCCGCTACGACGCGCCTGAATTCGCAATGCGCATGTCTGGGTGTGTAGTTCTCTTGACGCGAGTAGCATGCCGGTATGCCCACCGAACCCCCTAGGACTGGTCGGTTCAGTAGAATGGGGAGAGACTTATATTGGAGGAATATCGGTATATGGGCTGGGCAAAGCGAAAGGATACCTCGGTGCTTATGCTATCTCCAAAGCTACGACGCTTGCGGAGAGTCAAGCGAGATTGGGGATTAATAGAGATGATATTGCTGTGCAGTTCGTTGCGAGAAAGCGGACGTGCCTTTACAAGAACAGCCTAGTCTCACCTTTTTGGGGACAGGGAGGGGGAAAGGTAGGACTGGAGTAGGTGAGGGAGGGCTGGTTTGTGTCGTCGTTATCCACTCTCGGAGCCGAGCGAGGAGTTCCCTGTGTAATGTGAGCTTCGTATGCTCGACGCACATGTCTATCATTGAAGATTTGGGAAACCAAAGCCGCAAGAAGCCGCAAGGCTTGCGGACGCGAATGAGATCGGCAGTCTCCAGGGCCTCAATCACGAGGTTTCTTCAGTGGGAAAACGGCGAAAGGTCTCTTCAGTATTAAAGAATATGCATGTTATACCGGCGGACAATAGGACAAAGACTGCCCAGCCTGGACTGGGAGATGACGGTCGTTGTTGTTGTTGTATCACTTGGCTAAGGGAACTCGAGTTGGCTTTCCCACAGATCTGTCTCACCGCACGACATTGGGGCCCCAGGGGAACCACAGCCGTGACTGGCGGTGAATGCATAGTCACACCGTATATTTCTTTGATAAACGACGATGGATGTCTGGGTGGATATAGATACATCACATCCCTCAGTTGAAAGGCACCACGTTCCTGTAAATGACGACAGATTTACGCAAGATGCGAGAGATCCCGTGGAAAGCGATTGGCAAATGGCTGGTCATCTGCACGAAGGCGTTGAATTGGGGAAAGCTTGGCATGTACGACAGCAACCCCCCCATAAGGATCGTTGGGACCCACCACGGACTTATAGTAAGTTTGCATATTATATTGGGGTTATCGCTAGGTTGCGATGCTGGCGAGTCCTATTCTGCTGCATCTTCACTTCTTTAGGGCTGAGACGCCCCACCCACCGACTTGAGCATTTTTCTTACATCGCAGCAGCAGATGCAGCGATATTGGGTGCTCTCGTGGGTAGGTTGGTTTGCTGCCGGGGCTTCCGTACAATGCGGGCCAATACTGTGAGTGTAGCATTTTGCGGCAGCATTATCCGATGTGTTATCTACTTGGGCATTTACATAAAACATCAGCGGAACTGTTCGATCAGACGAAACTGCCGTGACGGGTTAGTCAGGGTGTCTTCATAATTGGACGGAGCTGCTTGCACATGACCGGACCATGCAGCGGCCCTACTCGATTTCGGCAGTCCTTATTGGCAGGGCGCTTGTTTCACGTTGTCGACGCGATCAATGCGATACTCACCAGATACGCTGCCACGTCGACGTGAACCAACCGTGAGCCTATCGTGCGGTTTCATAGATTAGCAGGCAAGTATCCCAGAAGGAGGTTCTGTCAGCCCAAGTGCATAAATGACGATGAAGTACGACATCCGTAGTATCACTTCGTCGTGATGATGCAATTATCGAGATTTATAAAGGCGGAACGTTGGGCACTGGAAACAAATTGCGGCTCTGGTATCTGCTGCAAATTGGATAGCATTGTAATATCTACGGGGCTGTTTGTACCGCGTCCCGAAGGGCTGAATAAGCTGGTATTCGGTAGGTCTCGGCCAGGTATTTCATCCTGTCTGTCCTGCCATGCAATAGGATACATAGCTAATTCGCCTGGGAGCATGGCACTGGCATTGTCGGCAAGAAGGGGGTTGGGAAGCCTGACTTACACGCTCTCCATATGTGTTTGCGCCTGATGACAACTTTACTGAGGGGCATACCTGAGAAACTCCAGTCATGAGCTAGGCATGTCAGTTTAGCGGCCTCTAAGATTTAGAGGGCAAACTGACTGAACTTGAACCTCTATGCGCCAATGGAGAGAAGCGTTGGTCCGGGACGACCTTTGAAGGGACTGAGAGCATGGGATCGGCGCGCCCAGGCGGGCCCAGAGGAGCTTCGGCACCTAATGGGGTCTCGGCCGGGAATCTCTGATGAAAGACCCAAGCTGCGGGACTCCTAATGCTTACCAAGCATGCATGGTAAGTTAAAACTGCCCAGTTAGGTATTCGCGAGTATTTATATGATACATATGTGCAATAACTGAAGCGACTCAAAAGCAGTCTACACCCATATTAGGATAGTATTGCCTCTAGCGCCCCACGGGTGCTTAACCTGCTAGTTTATCACGGCCTCTCACCACGTATGGAACGCTACAAAGGAGCGCCTTAAGGGGGTGGAGATGTGTTGTCATATTAGCCCACAGATCGATCGACTAGATCAACGCGAGATATGATAAGAGGAGAATAGACGTCCATTTGCCGATCCAACAGGACACCAACCTCATTTTCAGATGGGGCAGCTGAAGACTGCACAGCTCTGCCACTTCGGGGAGTGGCGTGATGGGAAGTCAGGGAGTGGTTCAGGCATGAAGATCAGGACCCTGGGGATGCTGGGACAGCCCAGTAGCATTGGTCACCCTACATCGGTCCCGCTAGGAAGTCCAACAAAGTCGAGTATCAGCGCGCTCCATGTACGTAGCCAACTTATGGAGATAGGAATAGCCTACTTCATGCCTACCTTAGTTGGTAGGCTACTGATGTGATGATAGTGATTGAGGCAGCTGAGGTAAAGTGCAGTTGCGACTATTTTGTCATGATGACGCAATAGCTCAAGAGCTCTAGAACCATTTCCGTAGCTTAATCCGAAAATGGGCCCTGATAATTACCCGGGGGGGGGGTAACGTAACTTAGGCGGGCCGATACAACAGATACATACGTTAAAGGGGTGTTAAACCGACAACGAGATAGCCGTGTACGCATCCGCCACTTATTAATTGCCCGCTATGTGGGTGAGTAGGCATTAATGGAATCAGAAGATACAGCCAAATTTCTATGACGTCAGCTGTGGGTTTGTCTGCATATATGTGCAGTATTCTATCGGTTGAAGTGGAAATATCGGGACGAGAGAGTCTTCTTCAAAATATCAGGCCCCGGGGGAGAGTACCCCGGGCAGCCGGGGCCTCGTAGCGGCGGAAGAACAAGCCTTAAGAGGGACAAATTGAAAGGGGTGAGTGGAGGGTCACGGAAACTTAGACGGGCAAGCGGGGCTGCGATGGCTGGAGAAGGCAGGTGCTTATTGTTGGTACCCACCAACCCACTATATACCATATTAAGCTAGCTATCTCGAATTTCCTACCCAAGTCGGCATCGGATACAATTTGACCGTCTATTTGGGATTTGGCTGTTTACTAGCATACAAAGGAGGCTACAGCCAATAGAATTTATATGGGAGTAGACATCGCTAACCCATCATGGCACATAGTGGACGGGAAGAGTAACTCGCACAAAAATACCCTGGAGACTGTATCAATCAGAACCAACATACCTAGGTAGGTATATATGTGTACACACAAATCCGCGAGCTTGCCAAGCCACTCTTGTTGGTGTCCGTGTGATACTTACATACATACTTGCACACATGTTTGCATGCAATAATCCGCTGCAGGTAGCAAAAGGAACAGATGGAGAAGCAAGCACATTCTGCCAGAGTCTGTTGCTGGATTGAATATATATGTACACCAATATGTAGACAAAATCGAAGTATGCAAGGCCAGTGTGGCATTCGATTATACCCTCGTGCAAGAGATAGGTGACCGACATACACCCTAGTGGAGGGCATTATCAGCGGTTCAAGCCACAACGTACCACTTTAATCTTACTAGCAAGTAGTATTGGGAAGCCCCATTTCATCTACAGTCTACTCGGTAAACGGGGCACGTCCGCTAAGCTACCAATCACCCTCGATCATACCGAACCCACCAGTCCAACTGGGCTAACATTTCTGTCGATCTCGATCACCAGCACTCTAGCTCATCCGTCTGCCTCATCTTCATCCATCCGGCGCCTTCGATATTCAACTTAAATAATCGCTAGCACGATCGCTCTCAGACTGTCCCAACATCGAGCCAACCGTGACCCGAGTTCACCAGAATATGTCTAGCGGTCGGCCGGAGCCCCCTGAATCTCGATGGCTTCCGTTCAGCGTCCTACATGAGCGCCGGCGCCGATAGAAATCGCCATGCCACTTGAATACCTTTTGAGCGACGATAAATAAGAGGGTCGTAGAAGAAACCGCCGGTGTCAAGCTAAACACCAAGGCGGATAGCAGAAAATTAGCTGGTGTTGCGTCATTGTCCCCACGATGGATACTCTAGTCTTAGTGGGCTGTAGGGTTTGTCCCGAAGATTGGCAACCACCCAGTCCCTCTTGAAATACTATAAGATTGTTCGCCGACATAGTGAGCGGCGACCAAACCGTGCGCGTGGCTGTTTGTGGAAGCCATGGGATCAATATCAATATCACCACGCAATGCTATCACAAGTCAAGATAGTGTCCCATGAGGCCCGATGTAATCCAAGTACTGAAAGCAGGACTCGTGGGGTGGCGGTGCTGTAGGTACTTACCGTATACTCGGGTATTGGCGATCAGCTAGGCGGGTTCTTGGCTGCCGGCGGAGTCAACGCCCACGGGAGAAGCCTTTTCCCACTTTGGTGTATGGGCACCAGCAGCGCGGTTAACGACCGCCAATTCGGAGAAACAACTGAATTATCACATCTGAGTATTGCGAGACGGCGTTGCACTACCGAGTTTCGCGTCGGGCACGCTCGCCGCCCCTCGAAAACCATGGAGGACGAGATTGTCACATCATTTCCCGAGAAATCGCCGAGTCATCGAATGCTTAGAGTTTATCTAGGTGGTAGTTTAATTTGATGGATCTAAGAGAGGAGTTAAAACTTTGATAATCCGAGCGTTGCAGAAGACCCGAGGGAATGGACGAGAACTACGATGGTGAAAGGAGGCTAATGATAGACGGAAAGTAAAATGCCCCCTGGCCCTGTGAGGAAGGAGGGCCAAGGGCTGTCGTCTGCCTCTTAGCCGCCGTTATACGAAGTGGAAGGTTGGGTGGACGAATAAGCTTGGACCGCCCATCTCATAGACCTCCAAAAGTTCAGTAAGGAATTCCCCATCTCTGCCTTTTTCATGTCGGCGATAGGAAGTATCCCATTCCACATCAAAATTGGAAGTAGGAGTTCCCTCGGCCTACATATGGACTCTTTGCCCTGCCATCTATGATTCATTTGTTCCCCTGTTGAATCCGACGAGGGAAGGGAGAGTAGTACTATTATCACCTTACATAGGTAGGCAATGGTCGTCGGCGAGCAGCTAACCCAGACGTCAGAGACTCGAGGGGTCCAGTTCAACAGCGCAGTTTACGAAGAACCATATGCCCTTTGGGGTGCAAACTGGCATCTGCTATACAGCGTACTGATTCGCGTCAAAAGGCTACTCCATTAGTGGCCTCTTACAACTACAGTATATACGATGAGCTACCCGAGTTGGTGAGATTCATCGGGTTTCTCTGGCCCACTCTTCCTGGGTCCTGCCGCTCCGAATCGAAGCTCAAGTGAGCCGCAACACATCGGCTGGCGGCGATATGGCCAAGAAGCCCGCCAGTACTAGGATCAAGCGCTAGAGCCGCAGTACAGGCCATACCTCCGCTTGAGCGGTTGATCGAGGAGTGTTGATGCTTTGATAGGGTTGGAGCACGTCTCGAGACCGGCTTCAAAATTTGCCATGGATTCCTGTACCAACTATGATTGCCAGTGGCAACATCGCGAGTCCCACAGCCTCAGAGCAAAGGCATGTGGATGGCCCGGAATCCGCGCACATATGCGACGCTGTACTGTGCTCTTCGCCTCCGAGCGGGATGGAGATTCACATCTGTATGGTCACAAATTCGTCATCCACGTCGAAGGATGAGTTTTTGTGCAGAAATAGAGCCGCCAAATCAATGTAGTTGCGTTCACCTTACTTAGTTCGGAACCTTAGCAAAATTTGATGCTACATGCTGCGGACAGCCACACCTACAACCAAGGGTCAGGGCAGGGGAGCAGATTGGTCGAATTGATTGCACCGTCTGCGCAGAAAGGCGGGGAATGTACAGCTACTTCGTTACGAGGGGTTGCCCAACCGAGAGATGTACGAAGTACCGACCACCACTCACAATCGTGTTTTACATGTACACACGATCCTTCCGATCTCCATTCTAGAAGCAATTGGTCGATATTCCGCCGGTGGCCAGATGCGCGAGCTGTTCCTCTGTCGGCCGGAAAGCCATGATCCCGGCCTGGTACTTAGGACCCTCAAGTGAGGGCAGCTAACCCAAGTCATGCATATTCTTTGTACTGTAACTGCTCCATCTCTCAAAAAACCGGACGACCGAGCCACGGTGAAATTCATCGGCTCACGCCCCATCCCCTCATAATACAACACCCGAGCAAGCCCCATTGCTCCCTTCTCCCCTACATATGTTCCTAGTCCCTTATACCATTGTTTCGCTGTGGCTCTCGCCTGTCGCCCACGAACAGCACTGCGAGCGGTACTTCACGCGACTAACCCAATACACACCTCCACCTTGGATATCATCTCAAGTCGTACCCACGACCAAATCCTTAGTTACCTGTATTATATTACCGTCTTTCCCATCCCTCGCGACAGCCTCTAATTCCCATATACTTGGACCACTTCCGCTCGCTCGCAGTTTTGTCGCATCTCTCAGTCCCGACCTCTTTGGTCCGAGTCATACCCAATTTCTATTCGCAACCCCCTATAGCCCTTGAGCCGCATTCTTCGCTTTCCCCCTCATGACCACAACGAGGCGTGCTGCAAGTCTGATAAACACAGTCATTCGTTCTCCCCACCTGCGCCGTGAAGCTGCCTTCGCCATAGTAACGTCGCTTGAACTCGGCGGGATCACTCGATATCTAGGGGCGCCTCTCGGGAGAGGGTTTTTGGTTACACTTTGTTCCAATTTTATTGTGCGAACTACGTGGTATAGCTGTCTTGCGACAGCACCCGGCTCATCCTAGTCCCAATGTTTCGACAGAGGTGGGTGATGATGATCCTAGCCAGCTACGAGGGCAGCACCAGCCACTGCAGCGAAGAACCCCAACTACAGCGCCTCTGGTATCCCCCTCAACTCATGCTGGCACATTCATTCTTAAGGTCACCAGGCCATTTCTTTAGCTAACTTAAACCACCCAACTTTCAGAACGAGCGCGAACAAACCTGGCGATGATCTTATTGCCAACTTCCGACAACAATTTCCCGAGGTCACAGCAGTGACTGCGTCCTCGGGGCCGCTCGCACCAAACGCTATAGCAGCCGAGAATGCGTCGGTCGTTGCGCCGACAACCCAGCAAGCGTATGTCGCTTTTCATCATGCCCGTATTCAATGTCGCCTCATGATCTATACTCTTGACGGGTTAAGGCGGTTGGGGTTTGCGACCAAAGCGTCATGCCACCACTGTTTGTGTGAGGCTGTGCGGCTCACTAATCTCGACCGCGGGGCATCCCGCTGAGTAGCTGCCAATGCGCCCTGTATTCAGGTCTACGATGTTACCCCCAGAACCGGGGCTCGCCCCATAATCAACATCGGGCAATCCGGGAAGCTGACTTTCCGTGTGTCTAGGAATCAAGGCTCACATCATGGAATTTTCCATGATCAGGACCCGACCCCCAGGGCTACGGCGGAGCAATGGAGATTCACGCCTTCCTTACTGGATCCGCACAACTTCAACTTCCATACTCACTTCGCAAACCAGCCACCAGGCTACTACACGCCTACGCCTGGCGGAACTAATACCCTCTACCACCCACAAGCAGGCGACTTGCACACGCCAACCTTGGGTTTAGGGATGGGCTTGGGCACCCCGTTGTCTCTCCCCACAAGTGAAGGCGCCATGAATGCAGGTCCAGCAATCATGGATATCTCGCAGTTGCAACCCAGCATGCCGCCGCAACCATTCCCACCGCAGCAATTCAACCCGTTCATCCAGCCCACACCGCCGCAAGCGTCGTTTGCGCCTTCGACCTTCGTTCACCATGATACCGGCTATGAGACGATGGATCACGATGGTTCACCACTAGATTCCGACCCGAGCGAAGAGCAGATGGGGTCTTTAGATGCGACCCTCTCGCAGTCGCCGCCGATGATGGGGTTCCAGTCCCATCCGTTTGGTATGGCGATCAGCAATGCGCTACCCCCCACTGCGGTAAACTTTCGATTCCATGCGACGCTCAACGCCCCCACAGCTATGGTCAGGCACGCGGACGAGATTCCCGTGACGTATCTCAACAAAGGCCAAGCATATTCGTTATCAGTCAGAGACAGTTCATCTGCAGGACCCATTGCCCTAGGAACGAGGTATCGGACCTTCGTGCGTATCTCTTTCGAGGACGACCAGCAACGCCAAAAGCCCGGCGTGTGTTGGAGTCTGTGGAAGGAAGGCCGAGGTACCAACGAAGCCCACCAACGCGGGGGGAAGCTGCAGGCCGTCGAATACGTGGAGGCCGCTCAACCCGCCGAAGGCGACGAAAAGCGAACCCGTATTGAACTTGAAAGCGCGTCGTTCGACGGCTTCTCGGTTATCTGGACTCCTGGGATCAATGGCTCCGCAGAATGCAGCATTGCGGTTCGCTTCAATTTCCTGTCGACAGATTTCAGTCATTCTAAGGGGGTAAAGGGCATACCAGTGCGCCTATGTGCCAAGACTAGCATCTTGCCGCCGGACGATTCGTCGCCACGAACTGAAGCAACACAGGAGATATGTTACTGCAAAGTTAAGCTCTTCAGAGACCACGGAGCGGAACGGAAGCTGTCGAACGATGTTGCCCATGTGAAGAAGTCTATTGATAAGATCAAACAGCAGATCGCGCAGGCCGAGAGTGGGTTGAAAGATTTTGGCAAGAGGAAGCGTGGAACTGGTTCCCAAGTGAAGGCGCAAGATAACCAACGACCAGGGAAAGTACAGAAACACAAGAGAACGTGGTCGATGTCGTCTACCAGCTCAGCAGGCGGTGGAAACACCGGCGGTCCTCCTCGCGCACCCATCGAGGAAGACCTTCACTTCAAGCTACAGGTACTCCAGGATATGTTCACCAGCACCCGCCCTGTCAGTGTGCTCTATCTTCGAGGGGACGACTTGGACGACCCTGACCTGCACCCCGTTAGCCTACCAGGCGAGCCTGCGGACTTAACGAAGGTGGAGTCAAGGGACTCTATTGTTTGGCAAGCACGGAGTGAACGAAACTCGGTTGCTGGGTCCTCGCTGGTTTCGCCATCACCTAGTTCAATGTCGCTACAGTCGCTGGCATCCGCTTCAGTGGGAGGAGCCCAGTGGGCTGATCTACAAGGTGGCGATCGATCTACCTCCCGGCGACTCTCGGAACAGGCTATTAAAGTTCCCAAAAATGATAACGATGGGAACTTGAGCGGCTGGATCGAAGCACTTGGAGTGGACCCCTCATACAGGCCGCCTCGTGAGAATTCGGTAAGGCCTGTGGCTTGCTTCTACGTCGCTCGCCAGACGTCGAATGGTGGGGAACGGGAACTCCATCGGGCTGTTTATCTTACTCAACGAAACCTCGCGGATTTTATTTCTAGAGTCTCTGCCAAGTGGGGCCTGGACCCTGCCGGAGTTGTGCGTGCTGTGCATGTTCTGGATAGCGGGCTTGAGGTCGAGATGGATGACGACGTAATCCGCGAGTTATCAGAGGGACAAGACATGATTCTCGAAATTGCAGAGGTCGAACGCAACGTTCCGCAGCCAAAACGCGAATGGGAGATGGCGGTCGATGTGCCGGAGACCCAGGCGGACAAGGATTCGACCCATAGCACGTTGCACACGGCAACGGGCAACGAACTACGACTGAGATTCTGATTCAACGAGCGACAATGAATATCCCCACCTGATGTTGTAGGGGATATAGACGAGCAACTGTTTGACTGCGTATCCCGGACGGTGGCATAGTTCTTTTGTTATTCGGCGTTTCAGGGGGAACAACGAAGATACCACTCCCTTCACGGGCAGCAATGTTTACTTCATCATTCCTTCGGGCATGCAGGCAGACCCTTTGTTCTTACTCATCAAAACATTTTGAAGTCAGCGCAGAGGCTTCGTCACCAACAACCAATTGCGACTACAACAGTCCCTGGGCACATGCCAACTTTTGACTTGGTATAAACTCAACGATAGAGGGTCTAAAAAGAGGTACTCCGAGTTGCCACGGTTAAGGACTACACGTGATACCCATGGTTTTTGACTCTTTTCTTCGACTACCGTACACGATTTTGGATGGGAAAACATCCACCTTATGTATTTATTTTGGACGTGGAGTCGTTTGCGATCGACGAAAGGTTCTCTGCCTGGTTCGTCGTCGCATTCGTGCTAGCTGCTCTATAGGGGTTACCAATATACTGCGTGAATACCACTAGCTACAGCCCCGTTCCTTCTCTGTCGCAATCACACGCGAAGATAATTTGCCGCCATCTAAATACTGTGCCGCGGGCGAATGCTATCGTCTGCGGCATCCTACCCTACCGGCTTCAACGAATTCCTGTATGCTCGTAGCCAGAGATAATTTTACTGGGAGTCTTGAGATGCTCCAATGGCGAAATGCATCAGCACAGTAATCTCTCACTTAAAGAAGCCATATAGTAAGTATTATATGCCCGTTTCAACTCGGAGCTAGACTAGGCAGGTTCCGCCGCCCGCATAATCCTGCAGGGGCGGGCGCGGACTTCGTTCCTTTGAACGGTTGGTTCGGTATCGCAGGTGCCGAAGTGCGTTGCTAGCACTTGAGAATACGCGGGTAATAATACCTTCCGAAAGCGATATTGCTTTTCGAAAGTCGAAAATGCGCGAGCGGCGCGATCATAGGCTAGGGACTAATTTATCCCGTTACCCTTCAAACACCTCTTCATACAACGGAGACCCCATATTAATTTCTCTGTTCTCCAAACTTGCTATCGGAAGTTCCCTGCTGCTGCAGATAGACGGATGCATGTAGGTATTGTAACTGCGCAGAGTAGGTCTTCAAATGGGGAGTCTGGTTAGCTTAAATGTGGGCTACAGCCACATATTCGTATGGCTTGCTGCTATGACCGGTTCGCGCATTCGACGGCCTCAGCTTGATGCCAAAGAGCTTCTCAACTTCCTTCCCCAATCGCTGACTCCTACCTTTTGTATAAGTGTGTGTTACTTTTATATTGAGACGGCCTCCCGTATTCGACTCCCTCCTATTACCGCCTTTCTGGCAGCCATCATTCTGCTACTCAACCGCAGTAGGACATATGTATGTAACTAGGTGCCTAGGTCAAGTACGGGGGTCGACACCAGCCAGCCCGCATAGGTAATCTCTCGTCCGGAGCCTTCGGTCCGGCCCCATCACAGCTGGATTTCCTTCATCAAACCTCAAAAAACCCCTTCCCAATTAACTGCCTTCCTTATGATATTGCTCTTTTTTATACCTTTAGGTCATCTTGGCCAAGTATCCTGTTCTGATGCCACGCGCGAGTAAGAGTAAGTATTGTGGTCGGTCTCTTGCCCGCATATGCACCACAAGGCGCTCTGCCCAATTTCGCTACCGCTGTTGTTGCTGCCGCTGCTGGTTGCTTACAGGGGTGCCGTTGGAAAGTTCACAGGCGGAAAAGGAAACTGAAGGCCCGTGCGTTGTGTCCCGTGTTATGCGGGTGATTGAGCCGTGAATGGAAACCCCCGTGACCCTATCGATCCGGGGGATTTACCGCACAGCAAGCAGCAGCACCGCGCCCCGTGGACGAGAGACCTCGGGCGGCCTTACCTCTTAAGGTACCCTAGCACAGCACCTAACTTGGACCTTAACAGACAGGGCATTTGTTAATAAATTCCCGGGCGGTTTCAGACGGGGGTTTACAGAGATTCGCTCAGGATTGGGTATCAACTCGGCCGACCGGCCTTAAACGATCATCACCCACCCGCCCGACAACAGACACAGACAAGACAGGCAGCCCAGCCTAGCCTAGCTCCGCGCCACGCTTCAATCACATTCATCTGGCTTCATCAAGCAAAATGCGACGATTTGGCAACGACGGGAACCATGGGATCTCTTTGACAATGGGAAGTGAGCCAGCCGGACACCCAAGCTGTCCGTTTCGGGTCTCATTTAGCATCGATCTTTCTTCCCAGTGGACAACAAGCATGGCGTGGTAGTAATTCACTTGTTCCGCAGTCCTGGATATCCGGATTCCTTTGCAGCATCGTATCAGTAAAGGATACCTCCAAGTGAGGCCCCAGCGAGCACCCTTTTACGGAGCCGTAGTTGTACTGGATGCATAGGCAGTACATGAGGGTCTGGTCGTTATGCGATAAACCACCTTTAACGCCGGCCCTCTGCCACGACCGGGATGCAGTCTCGTTACCCCCCGAATCTCACTGTCTTGAGCCCTTGAGAACCCCCCCGCACCCCCGCCCAAAATCTTTCTCTCCGGGATACCGATGTAAACATGGAGCGCATTGAAACTCGTGGAATGTGGGCGACTTTTGCGACGCTTCCAGTAAACATATGTCCGGGACCCCTGGGAACATCTGCCCGCGGCCGTTTTTCTGGAGAAGCATTCCCATGTGGGAGCCCCTTGATCAGCTCGACTCGGGTGTAGTATTAGCCAACGTCCAGGTAACCTTTCACCCCCTTCCATGGTTCAGTAACAAACTCGCACCGCCGTCCTCGGTCTTTCTCTCGTCCTACGGTAGGCGTAAGCGAAGAGCTATCCTATTAATCTCCGAAATTTATTTATGACGATGTTCTGCACGCGTTGTGTGCTGATTATCACCCAGCAGCGGCAACTAATAATTAGAAGCGCTTGCTACAGCCTAGTGCGGGGACCAGCCCTCAACCTGAGATCCAACACACCAAGCCTCTGACGTATGTGTGAGTTCATGCGCGTGCATTAGGATCATCCCGACCCACTGGAACGCTTTCACTGCGACCCTGCGTCTTTCAGCACGGCCGACTTCCCTCGGGCTACCCAGACGAAGAGGGGTTCATTGCTTCGTGCGACCTGCAACCTGCAGCGTCAAAGATCGAAGCAAAAGTACCATCGCCCACATGTTTCCTTGAAACAAGACTCATAATACAGGTCCGGTCATAAAGTTATTATGCACCTGAAGCTGAGGTTCGCACTTTCATACAATCTACAAGGTGGTTCAGGAAACAACTTGCAATAAGTGACATTCATTTCTCCACCTTGCACGATGCTTCGGGATCGAGTTTTGGCCCTATTCGAAACCAGATCTTAGGGCCGGTGATATCTCGCCAAATCCGTGCTGTCGAAACCTTATTGTGTAGACGGGCATGGGAGAGCCTTCCATTGGACGGACTATCGACAGTTGAGAAAAATGCTTAGGCCTAGCGAAAGGAAACCCTAGTGATAGGCTGTGCAGCTAGCAGCTCAAGCCCGGGCTACTCAGAGGCTCGCCTGAAGTATTAAAGCGGGCTCCAAGGGCCCAGGTAACCACGTTTAGCAATTGTCACGAGGGAGAAGTACCGGTACTTCCGCGGGAAGATACGTGCCAAGTCCGCGGAGGGCACTCGCCACAGTTGCGCCTAGAACCTCGGGAGGCTTGACCCCTAGTCTCCGGGCATCAATCGGCCGCACGGTCCTCCCGAGGCGAGGAGCCGACCGTTGATCGCCGGTGACGCTCTAAGATCCAACGGACAGGAACGTCCCTTCCTAAATCCTTCTACGACAGACCAGTAACCAGTGTTAGTGTTGGTAAGTCAAATCGCGTGGGCTACGCGTCCGCGATGCTCCTGCAGGAACACGGATATTGCGGCTACGCAGCTGCGGTTGCCCGGAGGTCAGCAGCGGACCAGTCAGTTCTGAGAAGGCGTAAATCAGAAGCACAGAGCCAGGTCCAGACCCTCGAGGGAGGCCTCACCGGAAGCCACAAGGGAATTAGATTACGGCACGTGATGTCTTAGTCATTTCTCCTCTTTCCAATGGGCGTCAGGGAGACATGCTAGTGTCAGCTGGCCAGGGAGACGAGGTCGCAGAATCGAAGACGACCAGGGACGACCGCGGCGTTGATTCGGCGAGCTGCCTTAAGATCGCCACCTGCGGCTCGCGGACGTCTTCTTGCAGGCGTGGCGCGAGCCAATCGACGCGCGAGAACGCAAACTGGTCAGGGGCAGATGGGGTTCCGCAGGGTTTGCCAGACTGACTCGAGGAGAGAATCGCCACAGAAGACGGTTCGCTTTGATGCCTAAGGTTTCGCCTGAGGCCGAGCCATACCTTGTGTTATACCCCAGGGGGTGAACTACCTCTTTGAGTAATAACTGGTCCGCGCAGGGAGAAAAGTCGTTCGCGGGCATCCATGATCGCTACGATACAAAGCTCCATTCAACATTCAAAAGCAGATGATGGTTGAGTGCGGCTAGTCGGCACTCGAGAAGAAGGGTCCAGGGCTCTTGGAGGATAGAAAATGGCTCGGCGCAAACGAACTCGCCACCAGTCGTAAGGGGCTTCACCCAGACAGCCACAAGTTCCAGGGACTTCACGGCCCGGCTAGCTTGCGGAACCAACCAATTACGGGCGTCAGTTGGCCGTAAGAATTGCCCTATCCGGTAGTCGTGACGTACTCGCCACAACCTCCCTAAGTAGAGTTTCTTCTGCCACCGGTCTCTCATCCTTGCATCGCCAGCGACGAGCATTACCCAGGCGAGAGAGTCCACCGAGCCCGGAGCGCTTCGCTACTGGCAGTGATATGCGGTCAATCCCAGCAAGTGAACTGCGTGGTGGTCCACAACAAGCAACACCCAACCGGGGGCACAGCCGATCTTGTCTAGGCCACCAGGGCAAAGTGTTGATGTGGTAGATGCAACGGCTCGTCTACACAAGGATCGTTTATTCGTTGCCATTTCCGCATACCCGCCTACAGTATACTCAATGCGCATTTGGACTTGTCGATCTCAAGGAGCCGCCGACTGGCAACAATGACCTATTCTACCCATGTGTATGTAGGACCGGGAAGGCGGAACCGCCAAGTCGGAAAGCCGGCACGTCTCATGCCCCGGCAGCTTGCTGTCTAACTGCAGTACCATTCCAATCCTGTGAATCACCTGATATCAAAGATACGGGACATCCACTATGTGATGCCAGCCGTACGGTGTCATGACGAGATGGGACTGGATAAAGTCGACACCCCCGTCTCGGTGCTGTGTCTCTCCCCCTCTGTAAACCACCCTGCCAACCTAGCGTCATCTGTCGACTTTGGGGGCGGTCGATTTGGCGACGCGAAGGGTAGGATTGCTAGCCGCGCGATATCAAGATCACAAATGACGTCATATATCTAAACGAGCATAAAACGCGCGGGGTTCTTTCAGTCTACCTTCGACTTGACAATACATACCTTCGCAAAGGGCATGCGGGGGCGGGGTTGTGAGGTGATCATTAATCGCCCTAGGCCTTGCGACCGGTGTTGCAGGACTTGCATTCACCGTGATCGACGGTGTCAGTTGCCGTTCTGATGCTTCGCAGCCCTGTCATGCAAGGCAGCGGCTTCCTATGTAACCACCCCCGGTAGCCCGTCGGATCGCAGCCAGATACGTTACAGCTGGTAATAGAAGCATTCCGAATCTCATGTTAAGACTTCGAAGCCAATCACCCAACTGCCCCGTTCAGGCGACCACGGCTAAGGCATGGGGCTATTAATGTACCTGGTAGATATCGAAGTCCCATCCTACGGGATCCTTGGCAAATATAGACACCAATTCCATCTAACATACAGTTCGGAAGACACTGTGTATATGTTCCAGCTTGAAAATGCTATTTCCCGGAACCCATGTCGGCCGATATATCGTTCATATACTTCGAGAAAGGCTATGAGAAGGATAATCTCCAGTTTGCGCTGGAGTAATTGGTGACAATGGTGTATCGAAATCCAAATTTATGATTTCATCTAAAAGCAATGTTAAGTGTCATCAATATGTTTCATTCGGCGTCGATTACATGAATGTTTACCGAGCATCGTTGAGCCGCATATAATCATCGGGCTTGTTAGATAGGCTCGTGGGGGAGACCATAGATCCCATAAGTGAATAATATATGACCGACATCGCAATCGCCCATAAAAACCGCCTATTCGACTGACTTAACATAGCTGTCTATCTAAAATGACTATAAATCCAGAGGGCTCTCTTTTCTGTTTTCCCCCTCTCCAGACTAACACCTAAGTATGTCAAACCAAGCCACTTTACAGTTTCCCTACTTAACTTACAACACAATACCGAAAGCACGACCGCAAGATAGACGGCATAGACGCCCTCCGAGGACTACAAGGACCACTACCTCGGTACAGCGCCGGGGTTGCTGGCCCGCAGCCTGGAACGGCGCCCCGCCCAAGCCCAGCGACCCCCTCGGCGAGCCGCTCCCGAAGGCCGACCACCCCTTCGCCACCGTCTATGACCGCCTGCTACGCGCACGGTTTTGCCACCTCATCGCCTGCATCGACTGGTCCGCCATTAGCGTGCTCCGGCTCTGTTTCTGCGACGGCACCAATTTCCCCATCGCCGTTCTTGTCGTGCTGAACGCCCGGCGCCGGCGTCGGCGTCGGCGAGCTGTGGGCACGGTCTCTTGTTGTGCGAGGCAAGGAGCTGTTGGAGGCGTAGGCAACCCTTTTATTCTGCAACTGAGATTACGACAGTTCATGTGTGTGCTGTTGTTGTGAGTGCGATTGTGGTTAGTGTGGCCCCGGACTCTGATTTTTTTGAGTTGCCCAGGGCCGGCGTCCCCGACGTCGAGATGGAAATCGCCGGGGCGGCGCCTGCGTCGGACTGGGCCGCGGATACAGATACCCTGGGACCCCTGAAGCCGTGGGGTAAGCGGTTTCTGGAGTCATTGCTTCCCCTTTATCTCCTAGTTCAAAACCATAAAATCTCCCAGTGGAGACTCCTAAGAGTTCATGGCTCCAGAAACATGTTTTATCACTCTCAGCTCTTTATTTCATGGACTTGAAAGAACAATTACTAACCCCAGCCACTACAGTGGGCGAGCCTGTGGGCCAGCACACCGGACAGGCAGAACAGGCTGTCGAGAGCGACTTCTCCAAAGCCATCTTCGTTGACCTCAAGGCGCCGTTTGAGCGCGGCGGGCACTGCGCTGTCACCTGTCAGCCCATCACACAGGGGAAGTAACTGCCTAGTTCAGCTGTCTGGCCTATGGCTTTCCATCTCGCGGAACCCCTCTCCCCCCTGCGATATCGAGAAGACAATGTTTATATCATGACCGACGCGCTGCATTAAGCAGGCGACATCCCGTACGTCTACATGCCCGGCGTCAACCAGAAGCTGCCGGTCGATTGCCCCTCGCCAGGCGACCATGCGCGGACCATGGCGATCCTCGAGGTCAGGGAACGGGAGCTGCTGAGGCTGGAAGCCATCCCGCACAGCTACTGGCAGGACATCACCGCCGCGCATATCGCGGCGCAGCGGACGATGATCCTCACCAAGCGCGCGGAGAATTCCCGACTTCGGCTACGTCCTGCGCAGCTCCGGGCCCAAGATCGACGCGCAGACGGGCTGCCTGCTCAAGTGGGCGCTCGTCGAGGTCGACCTGCACAAGATAACCAATAGCGCAGTAAAGACGGCCAAGCTCGACCACCCAAACAACTCCGTCGCTCCTCCCGCGCTAGTCTGCGAAGTAGGCAGCGAGACGGGCTGCGGTATGGCCTCCTAAACAACGTCCGGTCCGACATTCGCAGCCTGCATCCGGCGGACGACGACAGCGGAGGGCTCCTGGAGTTCGTCACCATGGAGACCGTCATGCTCGACATACCCGTGCCGCAGCCCGGCCAAGACTTCGGGTGGGAGATCCCGGCGTTCTCCAGGCCCGGCGACTCCGCCGCCACCGTGGTCGACTCCACTGGGGCCGTTGTCGGCATGCTCGTGATACCCGACGCGCCCGGGCAGTTGGGACCCGTGAGCGTCGTCACGCCTGTCGACCGCCTGCCGACCGCCTGCCGACCGCCTGATTGAGAGAATCAGGACAACCCTCGACGACGATCCGTCTCCCGAGTGGCTGGCGTCTCATATTTCGTTGCTGTAGCTTCTCACGGAATGATGATAAAGAGGAAGGGGCCAGCTATTTAAGGGCGATGCGAATGGATCGCCACTTGAGGTAAATGATTATTACAGTGCGTGATGAAAAGATTCCATTGCTAGTTAATACATCCAAACGAGATCCGTAGCCTAAAAATGGCCCCAACCGAGCGAAGGTGTCAATTCTCGACTTGCCCACCCCCCAACTCACTGTATGATCGGTCTACGTCATATCCGAGTTATTGATACTAAAATAGCACCCAGATAATTTCTATGGGAAGATGGGGTTACTAACCCCTTAATTGTCCCATAAAAACCACCATATATCAACTGCTAGTTCATCAGCTCGCCTACAGACATTTACACAACATTTAGGTCGGCAAGGGTATGGCTATGTTCACAATCAGGTGCTGTGCGGTTGTTAAATTAGTATTTGAGTCAGAAAATTATTATATTCGCTTCCATATAGCTTCCCTCCGAGAGCACAGAGGGAATATTCAACGGGATATATATGTGAAGGTGTCGTTCTAGGAGGTCAATAGACAGTTGATGAGGTTACCCTATAGGGAGTGATGAGGTTACCCTGGATGAATTAGTATGTGAAAAAGTATAGGGTAGGCTCAAAGAAGAACAAGTGAATTCTCAGCAGGTGTCGCAGCAGAAATGAGACGGAAGCAGGAGGAGACAGAATAGTATTCAGTGGTCTGTATGTCTAGATAACTAGCTGCACAGAGGACCTAGTTAGAAGTTATAGGTATATTTATATTCGTCAGAACCCGAGGATTCCGACGGTGTTAAGTATAACGTCATAGCTGTTAATACGAGCTTGGAAGGCTCTAGAAAAGATATATGACGTCTATAATTACGTATACGCTTACGCGTGCAGATCTAGACCTTTCCAGGTCTTTCCATCCAATAGTCGTCATCTATGGTTAAGAACGATTCTCGCAGATGCAAGTCTCAGACGTCGGGCCCATCCACCTCATGGTTAGAAGTCTCCATGAAAGAACTGGCTTATATATAAAGGCGTCGCGGTGTGGGATGGAAGGAGGCGCGGTAATGCTATAGTCGTCCTGAATTATTGAGTTCATCTTGTCCACTCGAATATTGTGGTATCGCGAGTCACTCGCCGGCGCAAACTTCCCGAACGCTCCAACTCTTCAGTCTCAGTGGTGTGAGTATATCTGCCACTGGAAACGCTGGTTGCGTTAATGGCATTCAGCGTGTGTGGTCCAGCAGATTCGGCCCGCATAGGGTTGTAAGAGACAGCTTGATCGTAATTCCTCACAAGCGGGATGTACTCTGATGACACAGCTTGATAATAATTCCTTGGAAGTGGAATGTGTCCTGGTGACGCTATACTACCAGGCGGGCCGGTAGTGTCCGACACAGTGGGGCTGGGGACAGTTGAACTATATCGTGAAGCAGAGCTTCGCCTTGACAGTTCATCAGTTGGCAGAGAAGCGGGTGGGGCTACTCCATAATGAGACGAGCGCGTATAGCTCCACCCTGACACACTTTGTCCAGGCCCATCTGCCCTTGAATGCGGCATGACTGTGGAAACCTCTTCATCCGATAAATAATACGAGTCTGCCGCCTCGCCAGACTTATAATCGGACGCCTCAGGCGGGTAAATGTAATACTCCTGTCCCTTGCCATTCATAGGCTCAGACTCTTCTCCAGATTCGTCAGTTTCCGCGACAACCCGGAGCTGAGACAGAGATCTAGAGTTGTCATTGCGTCTAGAGACGTGACTTGCAGAAGGCCTAGCCTTGCATTCAGTACGAGATTCGGATTTACGAGTCGAAGAGCCCTGCCGGTGGTGAGATCCAGTACTGGATTTGTGTTTGGACAAATGCGAACCAGAGCTGGACTTACGGCTTGATGAGTGGTGACTGTGTCCTGACGAATGGCTCCTACCGGTAGACCTCGGCCGGTCATCAACCTGCGAGATAGAGCTCTCAGGATGGACCGTACTAGGGGCCGAAGGAACGGTGAAGGGTTTCCTTGAGCGATGAGACACAGTAGACTTCTGGAGAGACACCGTGCTCTCCTCCCTCGTACTGTGAGCTCGGGACTCTCGCCCATCATCTTTGCGGCTGGACTTACTGCCTGCGCTCGAAGGCCTACCAGTTTCAGCCATGCCGAAAACCTTCCTCATTGTCGACATTGTCGGTTATATACCCTTGCCTTGAAGTACTTGGAATGGTGAATGAAGAAAGACGAATGGAAAAGCGGATAAAGCAGTGCCATGGTAGGAATAGTCTAATCTATATAAGATGAGGCATGGCGAACAATGGCTATATTTTAGATCTATTGTTGGAGTATGTTTCTTTATACCTCTTAAACGTCTCACCATTTATCACCCTGACGTCCTTTCAGGAACGGTTATCATACAAGAAAGAGGAGTGAGACAGCGAAGAGGATCTTCAAAGCCTCCGAACAACTGCTACCCATCCGATTTCTCATTAACCTGGACGAAATCATATTTGATGGATCATATAAGGATTCAGCTTAACGACTAAGAAGATGCTGGTATCTGATAACCCATTCGCTCTAATAGGTCTGATTATTACAGGATTTCAACTCAAATCATGGTAATAGCCCCAAGGAGAACTGGTGCCTCTCCTCACTGGCTTCCAGTAGTATATCATGTAAGAGAAACGCTAGATTCACTTCCACAAAACCAGTCAATGACGCTGTTCAACTAGTAAAGTAGAGCATAATAAGAACATCTAAAAGCTTTTGGGTCGTGTCAAATGATGTTCAATAACCACCTACCTGCTCACAGCTATCTGAAACCCGAAATTGGCATAAAAGCAGACCACTTACCTCGCTCCTCACCGCAGATTGCGAAGTTGAAGGAACATACACGACAGGGATTCTTCTAGATCATCTGATATCCGCAGTCAAGTCAATATCACTCAGAAGAGCGGGAATGACAAGACATACGGATGATCCTATGGAGGTAGGCGAGAAAGAGAGTGACCCGAGGCCACGCTCGCCAGCGAACTACGCACCACCTAAGCAAGGTATCTCTGGCGACGAGGTCAGCCCACGGAGCGTATTAGCCATCAGGCTGGCAACACCCACGGGGGAAGAGAAGGAAGAACTGACCCCTGTGAGCAATCTTCCGTGCAACACATGTGGCCAGAACCCCAGGCACCCTAACCGAGTTCGATGTCAGGAATGTCTCAAAAAAGATCGCTCTATGAAGTGCGAAAGGTTGAAGGCCAAAGAGCAGACTGGCCAATGCGTCGAATGCAATAACCCAAGACAGCCTAACCGAGTTAGATGCGAGGAATGTCTTGAAAGACTACGTCATATGCACCACGAAAAGTTGAAGGCAAAAGAGCAGACTGGCCAATGTGTCAAGTGCGAGCGGCCCACAGAGCCCAGCCGAGTTCAATGTCTGGAATGTCTCCTAAAAAGTCGCGTAAGGGCTCGATGATACCTCGAAAAAGTGAAAGCAAAAGAGAAGAGTGGAGAATGCCTCCGCTGCACCGATCCACCGTTGCCGGGTCACCGATGCTGCGCTAATCACCTCGAGGAACGCCCTGAGAGGCTGAGGAGCGTGACTATAACGATCCCTTCAGCCAACAGAACTGCACACCTTGCAATAGTTCCTCGAGAAAGACTGAAAGGAACGACTATCAAACGCAGGGGTGAAGGTTCAGGCGACAAAGCGGCAGTCGCGGCAGCAGAACACCAAGAGCAAAAGCAGACGCCCATACGAGAGAGGCTGTATATGAGATGCCTCCTTCGTCCCTTCGTGGCTCCTTCCATTTTGTGTGATCCTTGTAGGAAGTGTAACGAAAGTATTATGCTGCAGCGCAAAGGTTTCAGGGCACCGAGAAGAAGGATAAACCGACAGAACCGACAGAGACTTGGAATCCAGAGGGCATGGATTTGGAATCAACTGAACAGGTGCAGAGGCAGAGTCAACATGAGAAGATGGCAATAGCGTATCTCCTGAATGCAGCCGTCGAGAAATGAAGAGTAAAGGGGTTATGCGAGCTTGACTAACCTCTCTGGGGTAAATAGGTTAGCCACTGGCAACGAAGCCTATACTTGTCGAGAGAAAGAATATGATGTTTTAGCTATCAGACCATGGTGTTGTGCAGCGCAGCCGGGTTGCAAATCTGGGGGGTTACCAGAAACGCGAGTACTTGCTGTTTGATGTATCGCGATACAGTAGTAACCTAACTTGATATTATACCGCACTCTTGTCCTTAGGTTCCGTTGGTCCAACACCAACGTAAGTACCGACACTTGCCTCATCTACGACTCCGTCACTATTGGTGGCATTGGCCAGCTTGGCTTTCCTCTGCTGGGTCTTCTCAGCTCGGCGCTCGTTCTTCTCCTGATCTTCCCGCATGCTCCGGATAACTGGACTTTTCGCCCGGATCATCTCGCCGTACCGGTAGAAGACCACCGGGATCGGGATCATAATCACCTCCAATAGGCTGAGGAGCGTACCGGCCCACTGTGGAGTGAGTGCTGCATACATTGCCGGCCCGGCGAGGGGCAAAGTGCCCCCGAAGAAACTCCGCGTTACTGCGTTGCCGGCAAGTGCAGATGCAGCATAGATGCCGTAAGCACCAGCCAAGTAATTCATCTATTAATTCTAGTTAGAGGCTGAAGAGTGTTATCAATGGTTGAGGTCTTGGTTAGGGGGGAAGCATAGGAAATGGCTGTGCTTAGGGGCACAGGAATTAATAAGGGTCATGGAGACGGCCACGAGTTACATACGCCGTAAATGAAACTGAGGGCGTTGCCAGCACCAAATGGTATGCCGAATGCGATAGGCACCGCCCAGTGAATGGTATCTGGAAGACAAGTCCAGCTGAAAGCCAGCTGACCAACTGGCACCAGAACTGCGCCGATGATCATGACCCTCGCGGTCGCTTCTGGTGGCACCCTGCCGGTCACGGGATCTTTCGGGTGCATGTTGATCAATTTACGCCAGAACGGTTCGGCGCATATGGCCGCCACCGTCCCAATCCCAATCCCGAGGAAAGCTAGACCGGAAATTCCGGGACCCCAACCGCGATACTGAGCGAACACGATGGGATATGCAACGAAGCAGAGATACAGGATGCCGTAAAAGAGGGATATCCTTTGCCCGTGAAGTTAGTACGCAGACAACAATTATCTATCTGGCTTAGCTGGTGATGTGTTACCAGAGGTTGAAAAACCAAAGTATTGGCTCCTTGAGAGCAAGCTCGAAAGGCCGCAGTAGGTTAATTTTCAGGAGGGAGACAGTGGATATCTTCTCATCGTAACGGCTCCACCATCGCTGATCGTTGGTCTCCTTCCGTATGCGCGAGGCCTTCCGTTGCAAGATGTTGGGTGCGTAGGTTTCCTTGGTCAGCGCCATGCAAATGGTCCCAGCACCTGCGAGAATCAGGACAAGCCAGTTATCCCACCGCCAGCCGAGATATTGATAGACGAACCCACCAATCACTGGGCCGGTCACGGGACCGTTCATCGGCGCGATAGACCACAGGGACATTGTCAAAGCGCGATACTCTTCGGTCGAAACGTCGACGATGGTTCCAGCAGAGTTCGATACCATGACAGCACCGAAAACTGCTCTGTAAAAATCAATTCCTCGTCCGTTGCACTGGATCAGAGACAACACTTACCCGAAGAATCTGACGACGATAATCTCCGCGAGAGAGGTGGCCAGACAACACGGGATGACGAGAAGCGTAAAACAGACCATGCAGACAATGTATACAGGCCTTCGCCCGAACAGCTCACTCGCCGGAGCGACAAACAGGCTCCCGGCGGCCAGGCCAAGGAGGTACGTCGTAACACCCAGCGTCGCAACCGTCGTATTTGTCGTGTTGAACTCTTCCAACAGACCGGGGATAGCGGCCGTATAGCTGGTGCTGTAGAACACGACGACCCACGTGGTGTAACTGATGGCGAAGATCACCCAGCCCCGGTACCAGAACGGCCAGTTTCTAGGGTTCTCCGGGTCGCTATCATCGAAGACAACCTCGAAATCCGGGGCCCGTGACGCGAAGCTACCGATGTTGGTTGTAGTGCGAACCCGAGTCACGTCCGGGAAGCCTTGGCTTCTGTTCGATAGCGCCAGCTCGAGCGGGGAAAGCGGGTCGTTGCCATCGGAAGGGCGCGAAGAGTGGTTGCTGCGTCTGCTCCCGCTCCGCCGGCTTCGTCTGCTGTCAGTCCGGATCGCTTCGATGTCGGCCGGCTTCTCGTTCTTTTCTTCACTTGATATCGAGGATGGCCGTGCTACCGAGGAATGCCAAGCGTCGCCATGGCTGCCGGCTTTCTCAATACCGGTCATTGTGGGCTGTCAGGGCGGCCACAGCCTACCTTCGAGTTCCGAGCAATTGCGCTCCCAAGACAGAGGGAATATGCGCCAAGCAACGGGGTTGCAGCTCAAAAGGGGTCGCAGGGGACCCTGACAGCAAGATAGACCCTGGCTTCTGAATCCGCCTTGCAGAAGGGTCTTGTCTAATCGATGAAGACAACAAGCAACTGGTGTTTGGTCATGAGAGTCTGAAGTGAAGAGAGGAAACGGATGAGCTCTGTTAAGTCAAACGAAAACGATACACTTATCTCTCTGATTACAAATATGGCCGCCTGGAGCTCGCAGCAGTTTTCCCTCTTTTCCCTCCCCCAACCGCTGTAGATCCCGGTAGATATCCATCCAAGCCCAATGGTAAAATTCGTGGGACCCTGGGTCGCTGCCGATATGCGGAAGAGATGAGTAGCTTGGTCGACCTTCGACTTTTAGGCTGGCGGCATTTACACGGAGATAAGAACGCTATGGTCCGTAACCTATCGTAGCCTCTACGAAAGTACCGCCTGAAGATCGCACACGAGGTGATATGGGAGTAGTGTAGGATTCCGTGACTTAACCCATCTGTCGGGCTTACGGGAAGTCGCGAGGCATTCTTCAAAAACTTTCTCATATTCCGCCTGCAGCACTGCAGGCAGACCCCTTTCCGACAAGCTTTTTTACGAAGCGCCGAACGATAATCAGCTGCATGCCCGCGATGATGTATTCGGCGGGTCCGGGCGGGATAGTCGGGGATGACCTCCAAAACCCTCGTCGCTTACTACTGTTGCAAGCCGTAGCCGCCGTTGGCTGCATCCATGGAACATTTCCGCAGTTGCCAATTGATATATGCAGTATAAGTCAAACACCCGGTCAACGCACCACCCCCTCAACGCCCCACCTTAATTTGTTACTTTAAATTTCTTTAAAAAACAACAAAAAATAGTAAAAATATTT